>JAQFZO010002984.1:0-10843 GCA_034695885.1 Geophilus flavus | reverse complement strand
TTTTACAACTGACAACATTCAAACATTCCTACAACCTTCAGAAACATTATTCCAATGTTTCCTTGTTTCCTGGGTTGCTTGGTTTTTGAGGCATAAATTCCTGATACAAGTTTTTTGATCATGCGCACTTTCAAAAAAAAAATAAAGGTCCCCAGACTGATCTAACAGTTTTGGTTCGCATTGAAGTGCAAGCATAAGCGCCCATTTACTCCGGGCCTTAAGCTCTATCTTTAACGTATAAAAAGATAGAAGTGTCTGACCTTGAATTCGTGGTCTGAGGTCAAATTTGAGTGATTCGATGGATTGGACCCACCCCATTTCCTATTTTCTCAATCAAACAGATTGTTTTTCTCTGTTAGTTTGGAAAACATTTAGGAAGAACAAGACTTTTTATCCACCCTGTTGAACAGTACAACAAAATAAGAAAAATAAAAACAACAAATACTAGTTTAAAGCTGCATTTGTTTTTGTTTTAAATTGTTTTTCAAATTATTCCACTGGTTAATTATACTTTATGTGTCAACAACGTATGCCCAACATTTGAAAAAACTATATTAAATTATATGTTACCCCATCCTGAGCAACATTTCAATGAAAAATGAAACACGTGGGACTGATAAATGGAAAACAAAACATAATAAAACAACAAACATAATCAAATCCCATCCCATCGAGAAATAAAAATTGATCTTTCCAAACCAAAAAAAAAGCAATTTATTTTTTTTGTTCAACCCACGTCTTTTCCTCTGATTTACTATGTTAATAAAATTCACCAACGGTTTTTTTTGTCTTTTTCACAACGCTTGCCAATCCCTCGCGTCAAAACTACCAATCGTCATTCTAGACAGTTTTAAAACAAGCCGTTAAAGAAAAAGACGTTGCTCAGTAACCGACGGCAACAGATTTTGACACATAATCGAAAGTTTCAAATCCCAAGGCTACTAGTCCACGTATGGAATATTGAAGATAAAAAAAATTCCCCCACCACAAAAAAAAAAAAATCATCATCAAGGTGGTTGCCCTTCAATATCTCGAAATTAGGATCAAATTAAACCCACAGAAAAAAAAAAAATTTCATTGATTTACCCAATCAGATATTCGAGCCGAACACCCAAGCTGCTCCCACATCACTAAAAAAAAAAAATGGTGGTAAATAGCGTCCCACGAGCTGTTTCCCAAAGTGCGGAAAGAATTTTTTTTCAACGTAACATTGTTATGTGAAATCGATACTTTAATTTCTTTTCACACTACAGTGAAATCCCTTTGCAGAAGTGCTTCAACTTGCCTCTTAGGTGGCACAGTATTAGGTTTTTCAATTTGCTGTTGGGTTTAGTGCACTAATTAAAGCCCGCGTTAATTTACGTACTGCTCAAAGTGTAGTAGTTGGGCGGGGAAGGGAAAGGAAGCTTGTCACCGTTCGCAACTTCGTGTCTGACATGTTGATTGTCTCTTCATCGAGACGGAAACAAGACGTATACTTTGTCATTCGAACGCCGCTGGCACTCGAAAACTACAAGACGGATGGTTGCAATGACATGAGAGAAGTAGAAACGTATTCGTTAAAAAGTTCTCCGTCTTTACCACCTCGCGGTGTCAGCAGTTTACACTTGTCACCGGCAGCACTTTTCAAACCCCCTAGCGGCGAGGCACTCCATCAATAGAGTCAAAACTCCACTCTAAAAATAGAATTTCATGTATTTTGAGTGTAGTTCTTCACCGAAACGAGGAATGGCCGCGATAATCACGGTCGATCGATACGGAATAAACACAATAATCGATGTGATCTTAGCAACTTGACTATAAATTCTATATCTTTGTTTTAACACTCTATACTGACAAAACACTCGATACAGACAAGAAAAACAACAACAGGCCATTCTGAAGGCATTCACCCACTTAATTGCTGTGTCGGTCGTTATAGGCACGCGTAAGTACGGTATAAACCACAGACTGTATCACGTGACAGGTAAAGTTTAAGTGAGAGAGTGTTTTAAGATAACCCGTCCCGACCTGTTAGTCTTTTTAAGTGTTCTTTGGCGAATCAAAGCGCCAACTGTGCTTAAAGATACACCAATGACGAGATGAAGTTGATCGATATTCCTCTTAGGAAAATAAAGATGTTATTTAACATATTCCGTTCGCGGTCGAGGATTGATGTCGTAGATCAAGTTGGTGCGGGCGTTAACCTCAAAATGTCCTCTTAAAATATTAGAAAGACAACCAAAACGCTCGTTATCTGTATTAACCCTGCAGTAAATAGTTTCAAGTAATCAGCTACAGCAGCTGTAATAGACAAAACTTATCTCCTGCGGCCACACTATGCTGCAATTGTTTGGCCAATAAATGGCCTGTCATCATCTCGCGAACGGACGAACCAAAACTCCAATCATTTCGCTGACAAAAGATTTTTCTAGTTTCGATATTAAATGTAAATTCGTAGAAATAATAACGTGGACGCAGTCGTTTTCTAAGAATTGTGGGCGTATGGCAGTTTTTTGTGGCTGCAAAATAAAGTATCTTTGATACATTTTTTCTAGGTAATGTAAAAATGTGGTATCTTTGATACATTTTTTCTAGGTAATGTAAAACATCCGTTGTCATAATCTGCCATCATGTAAATGAATATTGATTTGTTTGGCTTTCGAAACTTTTCAAAGGTAAATTTAGCCATTTCAGATATGTGCAGTGGTTTAGTTTATCTATAGGTGCATTACAGTTAAACCTACGCACGTTTTGTGTACTTTATGCACGTTTAGGGTTTTTTATTTTGTTTATTTAGGCAACTAACATGTATAATTGTATAAGTAGGAGACTTACTGTACAGTCAGTTTTAAAATTTGGATATCCCAGACTAAATATTGGAAAAAATTTATAATGCCTTGCTTCGATGAGATGAAGATTTGAACTGATAAAAATATCATACGTCATTGTAAAGAGCAGTCTGGGCTCACAAATTTCTCCATGCCTCAAAACGTTATTTCCTTCCACCCCTTTATTTACGCTACCACTGCATAAGAAAATATCCGCACAAAAGTGCATTGACAATTCTGTGAATTTTTGTCATTACTTAGCATTACTTAGCATTGTCATTACCGTCATTACTTAGCAAACAAATATGTAAATCCCTTTGTTTGTCTCAATAAATACTGAATTAAAGTTGTTCGATAGAAGCTTGGTACCAACCAAAAGGAGTGTGACGCACCCAATAAACAAACGGTATTAGAAAAATAATAATGCGTGAGGTCTATGACTCGGGTCACTGAGCTTTATGCGGGCATAATCTATACGATATGTTCAGAATGACAAATTCCGATCCTTTTGTACACTTTACAACAGCACAATCATCATATGTATAGAAAACCAAGTCCTTCACCCTTCACTAAGTGACGAATTCTCGCAATATTTTTTTTATTACACCAAAATAAAAATATTTCGTCCATCGAACCCCTATAACACTAAAAATAATCCATAATCTACTTTCCGCATCATTTTAAACCAACACTTTGCCTTGAATAACCTCAGAAAATATATGTTTAAACATTTTCCAGGTGGATGAACGCCTGCAAGAATCCCTTTTCATGTTCGCAGTGAGCAACAGCTGCGTGAATCCACTCGTGTACGGTAGTTATGCTATCAACTTTCGCAGAGAATACACTCGTTGCTTTTGCTGCAAAAGAAGCCCACTTCGCCGCAAAAACACCGGTTCCTGTTTAACTCGTGTAAGTAGAGACACAACATTACCTTCTGTAAAAGAGCAGAGTGCTTCACCTTTGGTAGTACACTCCAAATCCAACTGTGAAAGCATCTTACGAACAGTCATTAAAACCGAGTTTAGGAGCGAGATCGACATAAGACAAGTAAACGGGTCGAATCACGTCAATGGTATCATTTATGAATAGACTTATTATGGGCAAACAACTTTGAATCGTATTTGCTGAATCTTTTTAACATGTGATATAATATTGATCGAAAGAGTGAGATATTTTGTATATTTAATCCAGCTGGAAAAACAATCGTGCATCAATGATATCCTAATAAATTTAATAATTTTTTGGACTTTGTTTGATGCAAGTGATATAGTAGATATTATTATTATTATTATTACTGTATATTAAGAATTTTCTATATTCCTATAGAATAGAAGCCGATTTTCTAGTCAGAGATTATAAAATATTGGATTTTTCTTATTTTTTCATATTTGTTATTTCTAAGTTTTCTTCATTATTATTTTTCATTAAGTTTTTTCATTTTATTTAATATTTGATCCCCATTTTTTATTAAAAAAATAAATTAAAAAATGTCGAACAACAAATAAAATTCAAGCCGGGATTTATATTTCCAACCAAACTAAAATTTGTTTTGATTAAAGAACACTAGTCAGATATGACATAAATATAGTAAAATGATATATTGTTCTACCAACAGCCTTTGAGCACGAAATTAAAGGGACAAAACCGCAGTATAGAGTTGAGACAGTAGAGCAATGTTGGGCGAATCTTTTGATCTATGTCACTCGTTGCTAGTGACCACCGGCACGCAACTAGCGGCAAGGAGTGACACTCTCAAAGTTTTCAATTTTCATCATGTCGACCACAATATGAAATGTGGGCTGTGGTATCAATGTGGATAATTTATTAAAATAAACCAAAATCCTTGTAAAAATTATATCATACCAGATCTGAAAATGATATCCAGGTGAGATATGAACTATTAACAGATCTGAAATTGGTTTTATCTAGTTGATTCAAATGAATTGGATTTAACATTAATAACAGTAAATAGATCTTTTTGTAGGTGCAATCTATTGGATCTGATGAACTTATTAGATCTTCCACTGAATTCTCAGAGAATCGGTTTGAATTAAATACTGATTCAATTTGATCTGTTGGATCTGTACTTTTTTTTAATGCACAATCAACTTGTTACGCCAACTTCCGGTAAATGGAACGATGCTCTTAGGGATGCGCCGCCTTGTGACGTCACAAGAACACTAATGTATGACGTCTATATGAACGAACTTCTATACATTTTTGTGCAAAATGATAAAAAATATTAGATTTTTCATATTTCTAAAATGTAAAAAAAAAATTGTGGATTAAAGCGTTTTACCGAAAGGTGGCGAAGCTGTCCTGATAGATAAGCCTTATACGAGTACTAGCTTAACTTCGCATTGCCCTACTGAAACCCTCTCTACGCTGTGCTGTACACAAAACTAAATATAATCCAGATTTGATTAATGCGATAGCCAAATTACTAATGATCTCATTTCACCATACTTTACAACCATCGCACATTCGATAAATTACACAATATAGATTGTTATGTAACTTTTAAATCATCGCTCAATTAACGCTGCAAATGAATAATGATAAAATACTGTTTATATTTAATCATTTCAAACATCCCGTGAAACCCAACGTGAGCTTAATTAATAATCAATAGACGGTTTTAAAGCCTTCCCGAATTGATGTTCAGTTCAGATTAAGCATTGCAGCTAAGCTAACCTTACGCCCTCTAAACCCAGATTCCATTAAAATTTCATCTTTCGATCAGTCAGAACAAGGAGTTTGAAACTCCTTGGTCAGAATGCTTGGCAACAACTTTTGTTGCAATTTTTTTGTTTGTGACAATACGATGTAACGAGGCGAATAATCCAGATTTCGGGTTGCTGCACTTTAAGAGGCGAGCTGAATTAGGCACAAATGAAGAGAAATGCAATTCATCTAAAAAAAAATCCTAGAAAATGGTTCAAAATTTTGCAAATCACTGTTATTAACAACTAGTCTACTAGAAAATAAATTTACTCTAATGAAAATCACAAAAAGTTAAATTTTTCACAAAAAACAAATTACGTACGGTAATTCAAAATAAAGTTGCATTGAATTGTATCATTCTCTATATTTACCAAGCACAAACAAGCTTTACTTAATATTTGCACAATTCACCACAGTCCACATCTATTACACACAATCTACTCATCAATAATCAGCAAATATTCTCTTTCAAATCCACTTTATTCCTTTTGTTGGATCATAAACTCACTAAATCCCTGTGGTTTCACCCATCAATTCTTTAATGGTAGAAAGAAAATAAGCTAACATAAACGTAGCAAAATTTAACCTGTCATTTCCCCCCATAAATTATCATCAAATTAAGCTTGCAGTTCATAACATAACATATCTGACATCCCGTGCAAAATGACAAATTAATTCAGAAAAATAAAATTTTCCCCCAAATTAGACGTCTGCCCTTTCATTATGCTAAAGCATGCACTCAGTGCGATTTGTTCGCAATTGCGTCGCAAAGAGGTAATGCGCATGCATGTTAAATCGTGCTTCCTGTCTGAGTGTCTACAGTACTTTCGCGACCTGATTTCAAAAGTCGTTGGACCAACTACTTTTTCACGTCGCGATCGAATCGCAGCCAATTACATTGCATTTTTCGACACATTGCATTCTGGTTCAAAACCAAAATGGGGCTGCCATATTTGCGGAGAATTACGAGGTAGAATATGATTGCGAACAAATCATGCCAAGTGGATGCCTCCTAGCATTAGGGAGTTAGCGATTTTTTGGGAACACAATTCTCCAAAACCAAATACACAATAATTGATCACATGATCTGAAGTATGGCATTCAGGTGTGGAATTAGGTTAAACTATCAATTCCAAGTGTCTCCACTGATTGGGTAGATGGATTCATGCGATGATTCGACATTAATTTTTGCTCCCTAACCAATTACTCTATAAAAAATCTCAATTCCAAAATAAATTTGGTTTTTGGTTTTTGAGGAAAATTTCTAACTCCCTATTACGTGTGATAAAAGTAAAAAGAAGAAAAAATTTTATCAATTTCTCATTCTTCTTTTTGGAATATTGTATACTTTGATAGACAGGAAATGGCGGAAAAATGAATGTATTTTCTATGTGTATATTTATCTTAAATATTTTGTAAATTATGTTGTTATATTTTTTACAATTGTACTTGTATATATACATCACATGCTCAAATCGATGGTAACTTCAATTTCAGGATTCCAGGAGAATAGGATGTCTTATTTTTAAGTGTAGTTAGTTATTGGACAAATTTGTACCATAAACCATTTACTTATTTCATCTGAATATAAAATGTCATTTGTATAATTGAAAAGTAAAAATTTCTTACTAAAAAAAAACAAATTTTGTTCCTTCAAACACAAAGAAACATAAGCTTAATTCTCACAAAAGCTTTGCAGGGAAGCTAAAATGATAAAAATGGGGATATTTTCTTTAAGAAAGTAATATTTTTTATCTTATATAAAGCATTACAGTAATAAAACAAAGATAACGAGAAATCCAATTGCTGCAAACCTCTTTTATGATAATCATCTTTTTCTTCGGAGACGACAAGATTTATTAAGCGTTGCTAGGAACCGATTTAGTCGAAGGACAACAAAAGTTCGCAAAATTTTGCAATTATTTTACCAATGTGGATTTTTGTGGCTATTTTTGTGCAAAAAATTTGCAAAATTTAAAAAAAATGGCCAAATACTTGCAAATTTTTTATACAGTAAATGTTTTCAGCTGGGAAAATTTTCGGTCTGTCTTTTAGTTCTTAACTTTATAATTTACGTTTGAAGAGGCAAAAGATGAGTTACGGTACCTTGAAAATTTCATCTGGTTTTATCTGCAACGGTCTTATCTCAATTTCCCCCTACTGATTTCTTATCAAGCCATTCTGTTCCATCCGTTTCATCTCTAACAAGCAGGAATCTGTAAAAAGCGGGAAAAAAAAACTAATTGGAAGAATATTTCTTAAGAATAATTTCCTATAAATTTTATTTTGCATAATAAACTCAAAAATAGATTAAAAGTGAAAAACATACGAAGAATGAAGGAATTTAAATTTAATTAAACATACCTAAGAATATAAATTAATAAATGTAAGTATTATGTGAATTTCATATCCTGGAGAAAGGAAAAACAAACAAATTTATTGTGCAATGTAAACATCATCTCCATTCTCTAAACAATTTTAAAAGAAAAAAGTTTTTAATTCAGAAAATTTTTATTGGAATTTTAAAATTCTTATGTTCAGAATTCAGATCAAAAGACAAAGTTCCTTCAACAATTTATTCATTTTATACCGAAGAATGTTTTGAAAGCAAATTTAAATATTGAAATTGAAAGCTCATAAGGAAAATTATACTAGTTTTAAAAGCTTTTAAAGTAAAAAAAATAATATCAGTTCCATGTTACCACAGGAAATTATTGAAAAATAAATGAAGCACATCAGAAATGCAAGTGCTTGTCAAAACTTGAATGATAAATCTCTTTATTTGTTGACTAGTTTTCATATTTTGATTAATGCTGGTTTATTGCGTGGAAACAGGGAAAAACTCGGGGCAGATTTAAGAGCGAGCGAAATAATTCAGCAGTATCGATCCATCGACGCTTACCCATAATATTTTATTGACTTGTGTTTTTGATTGACGGAAAACAAGTATTTACAATTAACTTTAGGCATTGATTATGGAAAACTCCAATGCGATAGTAGAGTACTGTAGTTATAAACAAGGTCATGCACGACCAGACAAATGACAAACATCAAAACTTAAAACAAAATATTAACTTCCAATGTTCAGCGGAAGCCACTTACAACGCCCTCAATTATAACATCAACCTGCATACGGTATAAGGTCTACCCGCATATGACGTCACTTTTTTCCGGTCCCAAAAATGACATTAGAGATATAGTAATTTTTTTGGCATGCAATTCCCCAATACCAAATGCACAATAATGACCACATGACTTGATTGGGCAGATGAAATCATGTGATCGCAATAAATTTGGTACAGTATATAGTTAAGTTTGGTTGCCAAACAAGTTTCTTTTGGAATTGGGATTTCAATTTTTGGTAAACTAAATTTCGGGTGACTCCTTCCATTCTTTGGAATCGCATGATATCGAGTGGACCACTCGACCACTCGACACTCGACTTTTCTTTTAAAAATTGGCTGACCGACACATGGACGAAGTGGACTCTGATTCGATAATCCAGGCTTTTAATACTTGGGCATTAAGAATTGATTTTAACTAGCTTAAAATTAAAAGTTAAGTGGTATAGATTTTATCTCCCGTAATGGTTTTAATGCATTTTCCAGGATCACCATGGTGCAGAGCATTAAATAAATACCCATTCTAAAAATTAATTTGGTATTTGGTTTTGGGGAATTGCCTTCCCAAAAAGTCGCTAACCCTCTGTTGTAAGCGGGTTCCATTGTATACACAATCTTAATTAAACAATTAATGTGTTTCCATTACATCATGACAACCCAGCTGATGCGAGTGAAAAGAAGTCACCACAGGCGCAACTTAAATGAAAGGACGAATCATAAGATCAAAAAACTGTCAAAGGAATGAAGGATGGGGAGGTGTCCATTCTCCCTTACTGAATGGCATAGAGGAGGGGGCATCACCATGTAGTCACCTTGGCATGAGCAGAAGGATGAACCATAACACACCTCCAAGGGAGGAGGAATGTAAGATCCATTTACAAAGGAATCCTTATAACCTGCTTGCTATCATCTCTCATTCTGCAACTGTGGGCTCGCGGTAATATCGGTTATGTCTACTCCGAAAGAGAAATAGGTCCCCTAGAAATGAAAAGTGCAACCAACCAGGAACCCGATCACAGATAGTGACAAGGAAACAGAAAATTAAGATGCAAGAAATGAAGAAAAGTAAAGTTCACCAGAAAATTCCAAGAAATTGTGTTATTACAGTATTTAAACATCCCTAAAGCTTTATTAGTTGTTATCTCAATAGTCATATCGATTTTTGGGAGAGAACACCAGAAAGATGCAACATTTGGCGCTATCTAGTGTGTGTGATAGAAAACTTTTAATTTAGCATAAATGTTATTTTTTCTTTAAATTTTTTTTTGTGCCAGTATTTTATTATCCTTATCACTTTTTTAATTTTTTTGTTTGTTTCTGTCAATTTGCTTAATTTATTACCGTTGTGTTAATTTCCTCCTTCCAGCCATCTGCCATCACATCTTAAAGTAGAAAAAAAATTTTTTTTTAAGTGTCAAAACTCATTTGCCTCGACATTTCACGTTCGTTATGATAAAGTGAAGTCACGTGACCAAACTTTGAAGCTTGAATGTATCTATTCGTATCTTCTACGCGAATCTCTCTTGGACTACAACCTATGAATCGGTAAGTTCAGTTTATCAAATTCAAATTGTGGAATACATTAAATATACGTAAATAATTAATTCATCAGCCACTTCTGCCATTCCCTAATGATTACTAAAAATCTATTTTTCATGTAACAACTCAAGAGTTAACAAATTACTCGATTAATAATTCACTTCCCAAAACTCAACCAACAGCAACCGACTAACAGTACCTTACAGGTGCGTATGTTCCCACATGAGTTCACACATTCACAAACCCAACAGAATGATGCATTGTGGGTAATCCATAAGCCTACGCAAGCCGTAAACACAAGTGTGAACCTACCTAACTTTAGTTCATGCTTTACAGAGAAGCCTCACAAGACAAACTATTCATCGTTCTTATTCTCCATCAATCCAAAATACTACAGTAATTCTAACAGGTACGTTTTTCATAAAGTGATTAATTTTCCAGTGATAGATATCATTACTTTTTTTTGTCGTTACAAACCAACCCACCAGTCGATCTATAATTAAATTCTGGCATTTGCTGGTGTTTCCTTTTAGTGTTGCAGTATAAATTACTATTTATTTTGGGCCATATACACGTTTTCCCACGTGTTTGCATGTCAGCTGCATTAACACTTTAACATATCACACGTCATAAATTAAAGAATCAAAA
>JAQFZO010002983.1:0-10845 GCA_034695885.1 Geophilus flavus | reverse complement strand
CACTTACGCTGTTCTTCTCTGTTTTTTGAGTGGTGTTGCTGAATTTTTATTCGGATTTTTTAATTTAGGTGATTTTCTTATTAGCTTTTTACTTTTTTTTTGGTTTTATTTAATTTTTATTGTTTTTTCTTCCCCTTAGGATTTTTAATAGATTTTATACCTGTACCTGTTATCAGTGGATTTTCTTCCGCTGCAGCCATTATAATTGCTACAACTCAGATAAAGGTAGGATAATAGAATATTTTCTGTGAAATTTACTAAATACACAATTTTTTTATAGGGTTTACTTGGGTTAAAATTTGATGCCGACCAATTTATACCGGTTATATACAATGTTGTTTCAAAAATAACTGAAACAAAGTAAGTCATCCTTATTTTACACTCGATAAATCATTTTTTAAATTGTTGAAATTTTGAAATTTCCAATTCTAGTTATTGGGATTTAATTTTGGGGATTGTGTGCATGATTCTACTACTAATTCTAAGAGTAAGAATTATTTACATTTTTCTTTAGATATAGTACCAAGTCTAAACTTATAATAAACCATTTTTTTTTACAGAAAATAAGTCGCATTAATTGGTCAGATGAAGAGAGACGCCCTAAATTTTGTGAACGATTATGGCGAAAATTTTTATGGTTTATCGGAACAGGTAAAATAAAAATCATAGCGTAACATTGCCTTGCCTACGATTGATTATTAACACATAACTTATTGGTGTTTTAGGTCGCAATGCACTCATAGTAGTTTGCATGGCTCTATTGACTTTTACTCTTGAATTATTTAACAAGAACATATTTACGCTAACCGGGGAAGTGAAGCCAGGTCTTCCGTCATTTCAGTTTCCACAATTTAGTTATCAAAGAGGAAATGAAACCATAAATTTTTTGCAAATATTAACAGTAATTTCAATCGGTTTAATACTGTAAATCGAGTTGTTTAATTTTTGTCTGTTTATAGGAACTAGAATCAAGTTTAGCCTTAATTCCGTTGCTTGCAATTTTGGAACACATTGCCATTGCGAAGGTGTTTGGTAAGAAAGAATCAAAGTATGTCATATCAAAGATCAGATGATACTACGATGTTTTTCTTTAGCTCAGGGCAAAACACTCGATGCAACTCAGGAATTATTAGCACTAGGTATGTATTCAAAGGAAAAGCACTTAAAAATATTTTATTGGTTTCATTTATGTTGTGAACTTTATTTTAAGGCTTGAGTAACATTATGGGTTCATTTGTCTCATCATTTCCAAGTACAGGAAGTTTTTCCCGGTAAAACTCATAAACGTTTATCAATTGGATAAAGAGATTAATTGACAATTTGTATTTTAGAACGGCGCTTAACGCAAGTAGTGGTGTAAAGACTCCACTAGGAGGAATTTTTACAGGTAAAGAAAGGGATTCTCCTTGATTTGCTATGAAATTAATTTAAAATTTGATGTTTTCCTTTACAGGCGCTCTTGTTTTGTTGGCTCTGGGTGTTTTGACAGAATCTTTTAAGTTCATTCCGAAAGCATCTCTGTCGTCCGTCATTATTTGTACTGTCATTTTTATGGTGGAATATGAAATGTTTCCCCATTTGTGGAAAACCAAAAGTAAAATATTTTTAATTATTTTCCTTCATGTAAAATTTACAATTTTTTTATTTTCAGAATCCGACTTCTTTTTATTGGTGGCAACGTTTTTTAGTTGCATTTTTGCTGGTGCAGAGGTCAGTCATTAAGTACCAGTAGTGAAATGTGTTGAAATAACAATTAAATTTTTATTTTTAGTACGGGATATTAATCGGAACAGGAATTGCTCTTTTTACACTACTTTATAATACAGCTAGACCTAGCATTCTTGTTCGTAGATCTGTAAGAAAACTCAACTCACAGTGTGAATAAGAGTTAATAAACTTTTATTATTTCTTGCAGCGAAACACAGAATTAGATTACATTTTAGTGAAACCAGATAGAGCTTTGTATTACCCAGCAATGGAGTACATGAAGTACCGAATAAACAAATTATCGCGAAGTAAGCATCAATAAATAGTTTCAATTGTGTAAAGTAAATTATTCATAAATATTTTTTTTTTTACAAAAAGTGGCCACAAATCTTCCAGTCGTATTCGATGGCGCTCATTTATGTGGACCAGATTATACAATAGCACAGGTAATTACAGTATTACAGAGTAATATTTTGAAAATAATTTTCTAACTTTTTTTTTCTAATTATTAAAGGGTATTAAACAGTTGACTCAGGAATTTAAACATCGGAATCAGAAATTAGTTTTTACAAATTTAAGAGTAAGTTTTTAAAAAATTAATAAAAAACAGTTAAAAGTTTATAAAAAAAAATTTTTGATGATGCAGCAAGAAGTGATTGATATCATCGAGCACTTGGCACCCGAAGATTTTCAACATTGCCGGACAAGAGAAGAAATTGAGGCCGTACTAACCGGTTAGTTAAAATATAAAATAATGTTCGCTAACAAAAATAAATAAAAGGTGTTTATTATGTAGAAAAATATCCTGGTACGCTGCAGCCAGAACAACCAGAGGTGCCGATAGTAAGTGTTCAGAAATCTTCAAACGACAATGGGAATTATAGTACATTCCGATCTCCATTCCCAAGTGGTTCATCCAATACTGGTTGCAATCAAACATTACTCAAATAAAAGTTTGATATTTTTTACTACTTAGAATCATGTACATTCATGCTGATTAAGTCTGACAATTATTTTTAAGCTCATTGCGTAATGATCAAACATTAGCTGACCTATTTTATCCTAATGAATAAAGTGATTCTGTGTGTTTTTACAAACGAATCAAAGTGTTAGTTACTTCTCTGCATTGATTGAGAAGGAAAAGTGTTATGCGGCGAGTTGAAAACAAGATAATCTGTAGATAGGGGAAATGAGTTAATTCGTGTCGAGTGATGGAGCGATAGATTAGGAAGTTGGAAATCGCTAAGTCACGAAGTAGGAAGCCAGCCATGACATTAGGTCGTAAACAAGGTGTGCCATTTCTATCACCTCACGTTATACGTCGTTAATTCCGTGTTTTTATTTTCTAATAAAAATAATTTCTTCTGATTTCTTTTTAAACAATTTACGACTTTATTACGTAACAATTTTTATTTACAACCCTGATGTTAGCTGATGTGAAAGATGAAAAAATATATATATTTTTTTTAAAAAAAACTAGAATGTCTGTAAGATGTATATGGGATGATTCATTCATATTTCTCTTTATAATTGCGACCTTTAGCTATAACAGCGGCCATGACAATTGAAAATGGTAAACTCAGCATCACTAAAGATGGGATGGCGTAAGGATCATCTAATTCTTTCTGCAATAAATAAAAAATTGTTAAATCAAATCAGAGATAATAAATTTAGGGAAAAAATTACCTTGACTTTTTTTACGATATTGTCCACGAAGGACTCACTAAAAAATAAACAAAACACAGATATATCAACTCGTAGAAATTTAAAATAAATTATTATATTATTTACAATGGATTATAAATTTGAGGAAATGGAATCGTTTCGGCTTTTTCATTCGTGTACCATTCTAACGCAAACGATGTAATAGTTGCGATATCAAATGTTGTGTGCGAATATCTGTACATTTTTCCTAATTTAAATCTGAAAAAAAAATTTAAAAAAAATCTACACTTAAAAAATTGCTTTATATTAAAAAAAAAAAAAAAAGTAATGATAGGGAACAAAACCGACAGCAGTAATTCCGGTTTACTCCCAACTTCAAAACGATTTGTGAGTTCTACATTTTTATCTGTGTCTACGAATCCTAAGATTTTTTGTGACTTGAGTCTACAAAAAAAAATAAGATTATGGGTACAAACTCTCAATTAATATTTTTTTAATATAATTTTTTTTGTAAAAGTCATCACCTGCTTGACACAGTGTCCCACATAGGTTGTAGTGTTTGGCACGAAATATCTGACCCATTGCAACTGAAATTTCAAATTATTTTCTATTAACTCTAAATTTCACGGTTAATCGATCAGATTCTTACAATAGCACAAACATGTCTTCGAGATTAAGTTTGTCATCATTGATTTCTTGAACATGGCTATCCAAATTGTGTAGCACCCATTCTTTAATGGTATTCAGTTCCAGTGACCCTTTTTGAATGAAGGAAATTAGTATGTAAAATTTACAAATTTTAATTCAAATAATTTAATTTTTTTACCATCGAATATAATGGGTTTGGTGTGACGGAAAAACAGAATGCTGGGATTGCTATGGTCATAATGTTGTTGAATCAGTGTGTCTGAATAATTCAGTTTAATCACTGATAAAGGAAGTTTATGCGCGAGTTCATTTTGCAGTTGAATAAGAATTTTTTCTTCGTCACTCGTTATTGTTTCATTTTTTGCTAGAAAGAAAAAATAAAGAAAGGAATTTTAAAAATCCGTGAGCCCTTTTTACTTCTTTACACAGCAATTTCACTTCCTTTTCATTTTTCTAGGTTAGGGAAACTAGGTTACCCGTTTATCTCCACAGGCTATTTGTTAGGGGTATGCTTGGAGCATTCACCCACGGAAAGGTGAAAGGTGTAGAAAAAATGCTGTCAATAAACTCTATCCTTCTTTGTCAGTAGTTTTTTTATTAAAAAAAAAATGTTTCCTGCCTTATGATCTAGAAAGTGCAATTAACCTAAAAAGTTTCACATTCTAGAGTAAACATATGGAACCTAATTTTTAACCTTCATTTTTCAATTACATAGAGCGCCATGATTTAAAAATTATAATTAATTTTTAAATTGTGTAAGGAAATTTTTGGTTTTTTAAAATTATTATCGCCACATTGAGTCATTTACTGGGCGTTTATGGCTAAAATACAATTATTTTCATTATTTCTACAGTTTTATATCCGATTTTTACTTTCTACAGTTCACCATAAATAAAATTAACAGTATTTTACTGTTTAATCTGTAAATAAGTACTAAAGTAACTTACCTAAGACTACTGTGTATGGGTAGGTCAAGACTGTTTGGGTAAGCTTCTCCACAGACACCTCGTTTACACGATTTTCGGATCCATGACATATTCCAATTATAAATAGAAGACAATTAATTATTAGTAAAATCATTGTAATTGTGATATAAGCTTTGGCGAGAGAGAGAGATAGAGACGTGAGATTTGCTGTGTGCTACTTGTCAACGATGTGAACTCGTTTTAAAGCCTCTGCATCACTGGAAGGATGTGAAACGATTCCGGAGTAGGCCAGCTCTCACCCACTTTTATCTTCTTTTTATGTTTTAGCAGACGATGGTTACTGCTACTGCCCTCTACTGTTATACAATTTCTTTAGGCGACTTTTCTTTCTATTGCTCAAATGAACACTGACTGTGCAAATTAGCATCAAACAGTTGCAAAAACCAGTAAATCTAATTATTTTGCTGTTACTGAACTATCCAGTTTATTTTTTTTACTCTATTTTTAAATTTTCAGTGTTTGTTTGTGCTTTGAATTTAAATTTAAAATTGATTCAACATTTTAAACTGGATACAATGCGGATTGAGTTGGATTTTTGTTAAAATAAAATTTATGAAAGAGTTTTATAAAAGTGTATGACAATGAGCTTTTGAACTTTTACCTATTATTCTATATTTCATTCATTCCAAGTTGTTTATGCATATTAAAACTTTCAGCTTTTTGGACATTGGAAAGTTATTGCACTTGTCCTACAATACACTTCCTCATTTAACTCGTCTACCTCAATTTTTTATTTCTATGAAGTTAAAAATCTTCTGGAAACCGTCAGACGTCATAGAAGAAGGATCAAGGTAATGTTTATTTACAGGCTTTCTTGCATATTTATTAGACGAATAAATTATATGGTGAGAGGTATAAATCACTGAATGCATGTTGAATTCATGAACAGGGAATTTTCAAGGCTTTTTTAATCGATTTTTTCCACCATAATGCTAAATTATTGAAGAAGGTGAGTGATTCTGGTCTTTTAATGGCTGCAAAGCTTGTTTAATTTAATTCAATAATTTATCAATCTTTTACAGATGTTGATTATTATTTATTTATTCAGGAAGGCAATAAAATTTTGTTGGAAAAGATTTTGAAATCTCCAATTGGCACGAGCAAAGAAGAAAGTAATTTGCATTGCATTAACAGGTATTAGGAAAAAAATGAATTTTTAAGAGGGTAGTAGGTCAACTCGATGGGATGGGGTGAGGAATTGCGATCTAAACTGCCCCCTTGAGCATTGATGTTTGATGGCGAGTTACGAGTTAGCTCTAATTACTTAGATGAATATTTGAAAACTTTTTGCATATTCATCACAAAATGAATTATAGATTTTACTTCCTCATCGAAATTTCAGAAGGTAATGAATATTCTGACATTCGAGGGTTCGTGTGAAATATTTTAAAATTTTAATCCTTCAATGTTTGCTCGAACCATTTAAAGTTTAACTAAACTCAATATTTATCAACAATAATTAAGTACGTAATTTCGGCAACTTTCAGAACCATCCAGTATATTTGCATATATTTACAGTGAATATAGTTAGTGAAGTTCTCTTTTTATCCTCATAAACTTAGTAGTAGATTGGGATCTTAATATTCTAAAGGCACCAAGCTGTAGAAATCTCTTATTAATCTCCCTTAGAAATTAAAATTCTAACCACAGCACAGGTGCCATTTTGGGCAGTTATAATTTATGATGCATTGCTGGGAAGTCTAAATTTTTAAATTGAAGTAACTCAAAAGCTGCACTTTAATTATTTTATTGCATATGTTCCTCCTCTAGGATTATGTATGAACAGGATGTGATACTACTTAGTTTTTTAGTAGTCTCATTTTTATTAAATATCCATGCGACTAATTTTTTCTACAAGAATTGTGTCATAATGTATATCATTATCTACAGACTCTAAAAAAGCAAAGACAAATAAGATGTATAATTTATAGGCAAAAAATATCGTTGCCAATTAGATTTTAAAATCAAGTATTACTGTATAGTATTTGAATATTTTACATATTTATATTACGCATTCGTTTCTTCATCTTCCAACCATTTTTTGATTTTTTTATAATTTCGATTCATCCACGATACGTTGGATTCACTTTCCTCAATTAACTGAGATATCGTTCTTTCTGCAGACGTGAATAGACTGGCGTACTTGGTAACGAATTCTTTTAACTGCAATACACAATTATAATCTTTTTAAATCAATAATTAAATTGTATTGTGGCATAACAAATGTGAAATAAAATCTGCCATCGATTTCACACACTTTGCCATACTCTTGATATCACAGTCATCACTTACTTGATCTAATTCAAACTGGGTATTTATATTTGAAAAGGCGAGAGATGCTATAATTGGAAATTGCCGCGAACTCGAAAAACTGAGTGAAATAATTAATTGTATTAATCATTTAGCATGACTAATTAATTATAAAATATCTTACAAATTATGTAAATCATCTACATTGTTTTTTATGAAATTGGTCAAAATGTATTGACCCACTTTATTATTACTAAATCCAGCAAAAACCGTTGCGCTATTTTGAAGTCGGATTGGCCCGTCTGGAATCATTGCCATATTCAACATCCTGAAACAATTTTTCGATAAATAAACTATTTTCAATTTCTTGTACATTGTCTATTGACTTTGTTATAATCCAAGGTTCCTCGGTACACGTGAGAACAGCCAGAAAAATGCTTTTCTCACTTGCTACGTTAGAATAAATATATTTATTCCAAATTTCATTCCATTCCTTAAAGCTGCCTTTCTGCAGTGCTTTACACAACACGATGCTTCTTATATTAGGTGAGATACTATAAATAAAAAAGAGATTTCAAAATATTAATCGCTTATCAATTATTAATATTAGCAAGACCAACTTAGAAATGTTTGCAATCCAACTGTTATAGAGTGAGATACTTTTTCCAACGCAGTCAGGAAAATTTAAAAAACAAGCTTCGACTACATAAAAACTTTGTTTTTTTCTAAATAGAAAAAACAGAGAAGAATATTATTACCGGAATTCATTAAGCAACTACAGTAAATGGCCAATTACAAGTTGATATAATTATCATCATCATTTGGAAAATGTTTGAACCCAATTGCATCGTAATGAGGCTTCACTAATTTGGACATAAAATTCTAATAAATGTAAATTAAAAATAAAATTTATTTTACTTTTATGCCCGCAGAAAGTTATAAGAGGAGAAGTTTTCACCAAATTTCAATTTAAACGTTTCTCCATGTTACAAACAGTTAGCTTTAAGCGTACAATGGATGGGAGCAGAATGCAACAACTCTTGCACTCATATGATATGTTTCATGAAATATTTGGCGAGAACCGCGCCTCTGAATTACCATACAGTACTAGTAGATATATATTCACCTGCCATAAGCCATAAATTTCAGTTTTTTTTAATCTGTTATCCAAATATCTTAAATTGCCTCTTGCTGCTCTCCACGGCATTAATTCCGTATCATGCATTAAATAACGACAAAGATTTAATGCTATGTCATAATCAATCTCACCCGCTCTGTGTTAAAAAATGTCAAAATTAGATATACCAATTAGTAGCACATGTCTAGAAAATTTTATACCGGACCTTGCTAAACTAAATGCATCATCAATCAGTTGCGCTCGATTTAAAACATGTATCACCTATTAATTTAAAAATAATGTTACATCATTTGCATCTGGTCGGTTATATGCTTAATTACAAGTTCCCTACTAGTTATCCACACCATTAAATACATTAGAATGGTCTGAATTGTTTTTTTTATTGAATTAATTTAAATGATGCATACTTTGTGATCGTCAATGAGTTGTTTCGTAAGCATGACCCAATTCTCATTTTGATAATTGACTCTGTAAAAACCAGTCTGTTGCACGTTAAAAATAATCCACTTATCTGCTGTTGGGACGCTATCCTTCCATGTGAAAGTGACGCTTTTTTCTAAGAGCAAATGCATTATTAATTTTTTTCATATATGTTCCATTAAGAAACTAAGTGAAAATTCTTGTTCAATACCCGAAGTTGAATTCTGCATCCATTTTTGTGGCATTGTATTTTCAAAGTCTGGATTTGACTGTGATGTAAACGACAAAGGAATTTCCCAGTTGGCATTGGAACTAAACCAATCAACCAATAAAAACCATTAAACCAATAAAAACCAGTAAATTATTTACATACCTAGAATCATTCTCTTCTTCTGGTATGAGATGAAATATTTTCTGTGTCACAATGACATTTTGCTCGAAAGTACTCCTCGATACCGTTACAACTGGGTAACCAGTTTGAGTTGTCCAAGTATCCATGATTTTTTTAACATCAATAGATGTTTTGTTTGCAGCCTACAACAAAAGTAAGTTGATTTCACTGCATTGCTTAACTTTTTATGCTAATAAAATCGCGTCACCTGTGTCATGTGTCTCCAAAGGTCGTCCTGTACTGCATTATCGTACTTCATTTCTTCAAAATAAGTCTTAAAAATTGAATAAAAATAAATTTTTAGAAGAATTGTCATTTTACTTTATAATATACCTTTAATCCTTTTCTAAATACGTCATATCCTATAAAATTAACCATCATTCTAATAATTGCCGCTCCTTTGCTATACGAAATCGAATCAAATATCTGGTGAATCTCGTCAGGGTTTTCCACTGGAACTCGTATTGGATGAGAAGTCTTCAACGAGTCCGCGTCTAGAACACCATGTATCGTTAATAAAAACTCTTCTTCCTGAAAGACAGAAAATCATTTCTAAAATTTACAGTATTATGTATTACTAAATTTAATATAGTTGTTTTACTGTTTTCCAGGATTTGAACAAATTATCTAATGCCACCTCTTGCATATACGTTGCAAAACCTTCATTTAACCAAAGATCTTCCCACCAAGCAGGCGAGACGAGGTTTCCGAACCACTGGAAGAAATAAATAACAACAATTTCATAAAACGAATTATATTTTATGCTACACATACTTGATGAGCTAATTCGTGAGCTATTATCGAGGCGATGTTTTCTTTACTTTCAACAGACGACACTTTAGGATCGATAAGAAGGGCAGATTCACGATACGTAATAAGGCCCCAATTTTCCATTGCTCCAGCGCTAAAATCGGGAATTGCAATCATATCTAATATGTGTACAAATTAGAAGAAAAAAATAATTATTTTTTAAAAAAAGAAATCTTTTACCTTGTTTTGGAAGAGGATATTTCACCTCAAAAAAATTCTCAAAGAAATCTAGTACTTTTGGTCCAATTTCGACAGCTATTTTTGTTTGCTCTATGGCAGCATGTCTTGAGTAAACTCGGAACTGAAAGACGAATTTTTCAATGCTGTTGTTTAAGGTTGGTAAAGTACAAATGACTGTAATTTATCGACTCACTTCGATACCTCCTTCTGACTTCTGATAAGCATAAGAGAAATTGGTAACTACAAAAGCTAATAAATAAGTAGACATTTTCGGTGTAGTGGAATACTCATCCACATACCAATCATCATTTCTAAGCAAAATATTTAAAAAAAAATTAATACATTATTTTTCGGATAGAAAATCTTCTGACTTACACATCTTTGACTTCTGCTCTTCGTGGCATGTTAGATAAGGACATGTATCCTTTAGGACGAACCAAACTGACGGTGAATCTCGCTTTCATGGCGGGTTCATCAAAACATGGAAATGCACGACGAGCATCGGTGGGTTGGAATTGTGTTGTTGCCATCCACCTAATTTAATTCATAATACCGTAATGTATTCTTAAATCACGACTGTCTGTCCCATGTGGGATAGTGTGATGCGCACACGCATTAGGAATGCATTACGAAACAATTTATGGTTCCTT
>JAQFZO010002982.1:0-10845 GCA_034695885.1 Geophilus flavus | reverse complement strand
AACTCATTGTTGCAACTTATAATACATGCGACATGATGTTTCACAATTAACACTAAATTTCCACATACTGGAAATAAAGACAAGACTTAAACAATAAAAAATAATTTAAAGAAATTTTAGGAAATCTAATTTCCTAGATAATGCAAAAATCAAATTATTTCTGTTTGCAACACTAGTCGCTAGGTGAAGCCAACGGTTTACGGGCAGTATAGGTAAATGCCAAATTTGCCTAGTCCCAAGCTAAGACCTTGATTCCAAATGACTTTTTGAGTTCTCAATGCCATTATTGGTAATTGGGGATGAGAAATAAGGGCAATAAATTGCAAAAATATGAGAACTCTAATGAGTTGCATCAATGTTTATCTCGAGTAAATAACCCCATGTACAGAAGCTCGACGTTGCCATCGGGTTTAATGGTTATTCCGTCCATTTGACTTTGAAGCATTATACGTTGGGGCTATGAAATTTGTATGAATTACACACAGGGGTCGAAAGTTAGTCATTAACTCTAACTGCGCACGTGTTAGTGAATTTTGAAACTCTCAAAGCGCATGGGTGGCAGGAGAAAAATACGATGACATCATTTTGTGATGTCGGACCTCTTAAACGCATTCACTCAGGATATTATTACCCCGTTTGTCGTGTCATATCGGAGTTCAATATTCTCCCACGCATGCAGTCAGCCATCTATCGCCGAAAAAATTAACTATTAAATGCAAGCGAAGCATGCGTTTCATGTTTTTTTTTTTTATTGGGTAAAAAATTCATAAGCTGATTTTACTAATGGTGATTGGCACTTTGTTTGGACGCTTATAACTTACTTAAGAGGTGTGATTTGTGTTCTGAAAATAATTTATTTACTACCATATATGGCTAGTGTAGTTTGTAAAAGGAAAATGACAACACAATGACAGTCATTATTCATTAATAATAAAAGAAAACTGTTTTAAGTCATTATAAGGGAAATATGGTCAAAAATTTCCCCTCTGAATTAATTAAATTTGCGGAATTAATGGGTTGCATGTGCTATACAGTGAGTAAACAAAACATGGATGCGCCATTTCTCCGCATCGGTGTTTTGCAATCCATTGTGTTTCATTTCTAGTAAATATGTGAATAATTTTTAAATTGAATTCATTATCGTGAGTCAACCACCAAACAAAACATATTGCAAATGTTTGTACGATTTCACCATGGTTTTTTCATTCGATTTTTAAAAGCATTTCCAATTCCATAGTTTCTTGGAAAGGTTCCTTGAACTTTTTTTGCCAGACAAAAAAAAAATCAACAAAAGTTTGTCCAAAGTAATGCCTCTTTTAAAACGATTTCAATGTTCCATTTAGACATGATTTCGAAATCAATTTTTTTTTTATTCGAGCATGTTTAAACTAAAATTAAAAATTCATAAATAAAAAAAAATGTTTAAAAACTCGCAGACGAGCATTTCAATAAATTATTTTTAATCCTATAATTTTTTTTTCTTTAGGGGAGTAAATATTTCACCTTTAAAGTGCAAAACAACCCTCTTACAACGTAAAAAAATATATAAATAATTTAATTTAAAACCGATTAATTCATCACATTAATAAAAACAAAAACAACAACAACAACCTCACCTAACCCCGACAATGCACCATAGAGAAAAATTGAATCAATCAATCCCAAAGTGTCATTTAACCGCCGTAACCAATAGTAACCCCCAACAATAGTTGATATTGTAACACACACTGAACTTACTCAACGATACCGCATGCGCAACAAATGAAATGGTTCAATACTCATCAACTTTCGAGGGACGAATCCACTCAAAGTATGCGAGGGAAAAGAAGCTAAAATCAATATAAAGAAACTCCCTTTTACACATTAAAATAAACTAACGGCATACAACAACATAATTAAAACAAAACTAGGCTGTGTACTGAGCAATTCAATAAGTCTGCAGGTTGCTTTGCGCCGCTCTGCTTCAATGAACGCCGCCGACTGTTTCGACCCAAATCGTGGTCAGTCCCGCGCCAAAACAAAAAAAAAGGTAGCGGGGTGATCGATTAGCTATTCAGATATCTTTACCGATAAAATGAAGGCGTATTAGCATTAAGAGAAAACAGGAAATATAATTTTTAGTATTCGGCGTTTATTTATGAGTGGTGAACTGGTGATGAGGGCTTAAATTTTTACGGCTTGACAATGATAAAGTGAGTAGTAAGAGAATTTGTTCATTTTTCATAGCTTATTCTATTTTATTTATATTTTTTTTTGCAATTTGGAAAGCCTGACAAGTTTAAATAAAAGTGCTGGAAATTGAATGATTTAAAATGACGCTTCGAATGAAGTGAATGTGTGAGTATGTGCGGCATGAAATTTATAAAAGAAAAAAATTGGAAAGTTGGAAGTCATTCATATAGATATATATATTTAGAAAATGCTGGGAACTGGGGAGTTGGGTGTTAGAAAGCATTGTTGTTTGCTGCCAAAATGCATTGTTGGGGTATTAGGTGTTAGAAAAATATTATTGTTTGCTGCCAAAATGCATTGTTGGCAGACGTTTGTTGACGTGTAATTGTCGGATAACATGGTTTTGCTTTTATCTCGGTTTCAATTGTTTTACACCATGTTTGGCAGGATTGTTTAAAAAAAAACCGCAACAACAATTAAGACTGAGTGACCTCTCCTTTAACAAAGGTTTTCAATAACTAAATCGCTGTTTGATCGTTATTGTTTTGTTTTCGTGAACTTGAGTCACCTTTAATGAGCTTTCAATGCATTTGTTTACATTTTCTAGTCCCAGTATATAACTTAAATACACATTTACAAATGGCATACGTTTTAATAAATAAAACCAATCGATAGTATAGTGTAAGTTTCGTGTGGAAATGTTTGCGGCATTCTCAAACTTTGAAAATTGAAATTAATTAAAATTTACACGCAGTCTTTTTAAAGGTTGACACGTATAACAAACAATTAACATCACACGCATTTGCAGCATTCCTTTTTACGCACCAATCAGAAAATTATGATTTTAAAATTCCAAAATTAAATCATCAACGCCCCGACCCAATTCAATTTTAATTCGACGGACACAGCAAACACTTCCGAGAAAAATACGACCAAATCAATGACACAAATTAACAACATCATTCAATTAACCTTTTGACTTTCATTTTCAGAACCAATAAAAATGAAATAAAAAAAAATAAAAAAAATAAAGGGAACCGGTTGAAGGGGCACGACTGCACTGCACGCGCTCGGAACAAGTTTCGTGCAGGAAGTTGACAAAAAATAAAAACTGGTTAAAGGCGGAAGTGAGATTGATGCGATCTAGAAATCAAACTAGGGTCAATATCAAATCTCTATTTTTTTTCTCTTTCTCTCTCTCTTTCATTTTCTAGTCTACAATGCAATGCAAACAACTATGTATGACTAAATTGATTAAGATATGAAATATTAAAAGCCCGTGTTCTTCGCTACACCCTCATTACATTGAATAATTCACAAATGACGTCACATTTTATGTAACTATACCTCGTGTCCCCTACCGTGCCGCCGTAGGAACTGGCTAACAGTATCCCCGACATTGTGCATGCCTAATTGAGTGCCACGTGCTCGTTGCGTTTTTTTTGCATCAAGTGCATTGTTCTCACCCTTCTGGGGGGCGTTCGGCATGTTGTCTCTCACTTCGGGCGAAATCGGCCGCCACAACAGTGGGCGAGTTGTAGAACGCTGGCATAAACATAATTGTTTTCGTTTTTTTCTTTCGTTTCTTATATTTTTTTCCAAACAATTAACACTTTCACTTGAAAAAAAAAGAGAAAACAATGTCACCGCGGTGTCCCCCTCCCGCCAACGGGGGAGGGGGCGTCGTTAGGTACTCGTTGTCCAAATCAGACGCGAGCGTCTGTCGCACGCGGGACTCGAACGTGCGACCATCGATTTTGCCCACGCCACACTGCGGTTGCTAGGCGACCAGCCATGCGTGGACCAATCACAGTCTCGCGTTCTGGTCGGCCATCTTAATTTCCCGTGGAGAAAAAAATGGGAAACAAAATGATGGGGGGAGGTCGCGAGCGTGTTGGCGTCTGCGTCGCTGAACGTTTATGTGAGGTTTATCACATGACCCGTGAAAAATGACCCCGTCATGTGGAAAAAAATTTTTTTTTCGTTTTTTAGATAAAAAGTTTTTAGAATAGAATAGAATTATATATATAAAAAAAAAATTTTTCCTGTAATCCTTAGCAACCGACAATCGATGTGACAGTGTCGAGAGTGGAAAAAGTCAACAATGGCGACTCTATGTCTGCTCACGCATTGTATTTGTTAATTATAGGTGAGTACTAATAACATTTGATTATTGGCACGTCATTGTTGATCAAGGTCGAACTGCGACCATTTTTATTTCGCCCCACTTTTACCTTTTCCGGGTTTGCAACGTATACTAACATTTGCTATGCCAACTATCACCAGGAAATTGCGATTGACAGCAAAAAAAAACTGCGAGTCTTTTTTTCTAATTTTTTTCTGTTTGTTTTATTATTCTCTCTCATGCATATTTATAAATCAAATTAATTATCAAAATCGCCTGCCTTTTTTCCTCACATTTTTCCTCCGTTATAAATAAATTTAGGGCGAAAATCAATGTTAAGGAATTATAATATTGTTGAAACACGTCCTTGGCATGCAGACAATGCAATGCATTTGACTTATGTCTGCTTTTGAGGGCGCATGCGTACGGTGCATCCCATTTATCGACCAGATTTTTCTCGGTTGTGAGTCGCGTGCTGGGATCTGGTGGTGGGATTTGTAAGTTTGAAACGCAATTTTGAGGGAGGAATGGTGTCAAGAATCGTCGATAAAACTATAAAAAAAATGAGGAAAAGGTGTGGGGGTCATAAAGGAAGGAAAGGAGCGTTGAATTATTAAATTTTTTTTTTTTAGTGTCTCACTGTTTTTTCAACTTGGAAAAATTTATTTTATAAAATTTTATATTTTATTTTATCCCATCTACTGGGTTGGTGTTGAAATTAGTGGGATGAGAGTAAATGCGAGCGAATGGTAATGAGAAGTGATGGTTGTGCATAAATTTAAGGAGGAGTTAACAAGATAAAATAGAGGAGTAAATAGGTTCGCATGACGTCATTTGAATGGCAATCCCAAGGATCAAAGAGGCTCGAGGGGGCAACAAGCCAAATCCCCACGTCGGCCATATCTAATTCGGTTGCTTGGCAACAAAGAGGAGTGAAAGGATGGTAAGATTGTTCCAACAATGATATTAAAGTTGGGTGGAACAATGTAAATATTTTTATTGTTGAACATTGACATTGTTTTGCAGTTTGCACGCTGTGGCCTTGTTCAACAATAATATTTACTTTGTCCATGCTTTGTTTAACAGTAGTTGCAATCATCACTGAATTATTGTTAGAAAAAAGTAATTGTTGCTTGTAAGTTTTTTTTCTTGTTCTCTCTTAGTACGTGAGCTGGTTAATGTGAATTGTTAAAGGTTAAGGAGTTTTGTTGAGTTAGTAAATTATTAAGGAGGCTATAATGAACATTTTTGCCATATAAATTTCCCTCAATTTTTTTTCCTTTAGTGTATTTCAGTGTTTTTTAAATGGAAATGTATAAATAATTAACAAAATAGCTAGTTAAAGTTTTGTGTCTTTAAAAATAGCATGGCAATGTTAAACAATACTAAAAATATATCTTATTGTTTTACTTGGAGCTAAAATAGAGTTTTTTTATCTACTGTTCTTGAACTGTAAACAAAAAATGAAATCATTTTCTATATGTACACTTAATATAGGTTTCTCAAGTTCCTAAAAAATTGTTGCTAAAATAGATCACATTTTAAAATAAACCAAGAGTGATGAATAGGACAAACTGTTAGAAAAGAAAAAAATTACATAAATTAAGCAAGCATAACCCTTTTCCACACTAGGAAAAGATGCAACAAAATGCAAATTAACAGCAAATAAGACTCTAGTGTTTGTACAAACAAATAAATTTAGAATTTCCCTTCATCATTGGATGGCCCATTGTGAGCGGAGAGGAAGAACCCTGGAGTGGGCTTAGTTTCAAGAGAGGTTTAAATTGCAAAAATAATCATTTTTCCCCACTCAGAGCGCTCATTTCCCTCTAATCCCTATTAAAACCTATGATCGCTATAACTGAACCAATGGAGAAATTGCAAATTGCAAATTTCGATTCCATTTAACAACTTAACACGGGAAGTGATCATTCACAGGAAAGCCTAATCTGAAGAAAAATCAGGGCATGGGCGGATCCAGGAATTTTTCCAGGAAATTGGGCGGGAGGGGGTGGTTTTGGGAAACTTTCCGAAAATTTGTCGACGTGATTTTTAAAAAATCTGATCTCCTATACTATTTTTGAACAATTTTGAACGATTTTGTGATGACTTTAGAAGAGTTTATTGCGGATTTTGAATGATTTGTTTGAAGATTTTGTGATTTTGTGAGGATTTTTAACGAGTTTGAGAGGATTTAAACAATTTTTTAAAAGATTTTTAACGAGTTTGTGAGGATTTAAAGGATTTTTTGAAGATTTTGAAGAATTTTTTGCAGACTTTTAGGATTTTTTAAACGACTTTTGAAAATTTTACAATTTCTTGAAGATTTTTGGAATTTTTAAGCATGAAAAGAGGGGGCAATCGCCCCTGCCGCTCTCTACCTGTATCCGCCCATGAATCAAGCAAGGACACAGTATAGAAAACATTTTTATTAATTTTTATTTTATGCTATACCGGAAGTTACCATCGAAAACTGTATCGATTAAAGCAATTGAACATGGCGAATGACATGTAAAAAAAAAACCCGATATTAATGAACCATTATCTGAAGCCAACACGCAAAGTGGGGCAAAATCTCGCTTATGTATATAGACTAGCGTATAGCATCCGACCTGTTTACAACAAAACCACAAATCGACCTTGAAACGTTCCTCGAAAATTACGAATTCATCGTGCATGAGGAAATTTCAAGTACTCGATGAGAAGCGAAGAACCCATATATACGGGAAGCTAAGCCAAGAATTCATCACACACACATAGACTTGGCGAGGTATGTGATTCATAACATTGGATGCCATCCCATTTAAATTGGTGATGACGTCATTAAACAGTAATGGGAAATGGCACACAGCAAGCAATGTGGAAATTAAATACATTCCACAATAAAAGATAATTAAAAGGGATTTAATCTCCCTTTATCTTTTTATTTTTCCATCAAAACAAATTTACTCTTTTGCTTTCCTGCCATGCATGGAAGCCATTTTTGCTAAGTAAGAAAATGTTTTCTTATTTAAAAAAAAAAGAAAGATATTATTATGGACTGGAAAAAACGTTGAAAAAGGAAGACTGTGCCAAAAGAACATTGCGTCTTTGGAGGCATTGTGGGAAAGGACTGCAATACTATTTTGTAATAAATGGGTAGTGCCAATAAAAATCTCAACTTTACTGTATATTTTCTACTTGTTACACACGAGAGAAATACAAAGTGTTGTGTATACCTCATTTAAAAACAATTTTTGTGATTACTTTCAGCCTTTCTGGGGATATACACTGGAGAGAGAGAAAAAAAAGCCAAGGGTGAATGAAAGAAGCCACTGATGTGACTTTCATGTAGGTGTTTTTTTTTTTAACGTTAAATTCAATAACGTTAAAGCGCATGGTCCTAAAAGTAATTGCAAGTGGTACCGTGGTCGGAAAAATTCAATATTGCCACTAAAAAATTGTCTGTTGGGGTTTTTAGTGGCCAAGATAGTGCCAGACGACCCCGTATGAACTGTCAAGAGTGTACATGAAAAAAAGGATGTATGGGGAAAATTAACATAAGTTACTGAGTTTTTTTTTACTGATAGCATTGGGAAATAAAAAAATTGCGAGAAAACCTTTGTGGTAAGCAGCACCGTAAAGATTGTGTTAAGTTTTCGGGGAATATAGAAAAGAACGTGCAGAGAATACGTAATTGGCTTAAGCCAATTCCATAGTGTTGTTGAACCTTAAGCAAGTCTTGTCGAAGCTTTGAGTTCTCCTTGAACTTTAGGTCTTGGAATTTGTTATTTGTTCGTGAGTGAGAAGAGGGAAGTGGAAAAAGAGATTCGTTTTAAAATGTTTTAATTGCAAAACTTGACGTTCGACGTGTAGAAAAATTTGTGTTATTTTTAAATAAGGGAGAAGAAACTGTGGGTGGATGGCAATGTGTATTGCAGTCAAGTCAGTCGAGCTATGCGTAAAGCTAGGTTTTCACTTGCAAGTGCAAACGCAATAGTTTGCCCATTTCGTAACGAAACGCAAATACGAAACGCAATTGTTTAAAAATTTTCTGAAAATCGTCAAACTTTTTCGTTTGCATGCTAATAAATTGCGCCAAAACCTAAATTCTAACGAGACTGTGTAAACACTCGGGTAGCAGTAAAACAAAATACGACCAAAGGTAATGCTGTTTTGGTGCACTTTGATATGGGTAATCACATGGAATTATTCGAATTTGAAATAAACTTACCTTAATTTAATTCCATAAAGTACGTATAGAACTAGTGTCAGCACCTATTTTAACATTGTTTAGTATTCAATCGACTTCTACGGTGCTTTAAGGCTTCGATTCGATCGCGGAACACTTTAGATCGGTGGAATGGGCGCCGCCATTTTGGTGGTATGAAGCGCTCAAGCTCACAACTTTCGTATTAATTCAGTAGTTGCAAAAAATCTCAATTTTTTGCAAGTTGCCGACCACGAAATAAATCATTTTCCCCGAATTTTGCGTAAAAAATCGAGGGAAACACAATTTGCAAACTGTCTAATGAAGCACTAGTAGATCCATACTCTCGTATGCAGATTGAAGACTTTAATCTCGCACCCATGTGTGTTTACATTGCCAAACCACAGAATAACAGGCCAAACTGCAAGTTATACGTGTATTTTTTATCAAATTTGATTAAACTTCGAAGGTTGTGTCCTACGTGTGAACACATTTGCATGCAGTTGCGTACAGTAGCGCTTGCAGGGCGTATGTGTGAACTCAAGTGGAAACATAGCTTAAAAAGAATTGGGGTAAAGGGAACGATGCGATAAAATGTTTATGCGTTTGTCCCTGAATTAGAAACGCATAAGTGGAATTACCAAACTGCGGAGCAGAGGATTTTCTATCCGTGATGTTGAATACCGAGTAGATTTACATACAGAACTCTGACGATGCAAACTAATTTTATTAAATAATAAAATTGAATTCCACTTGCAATTGTCGCCCGCCTGCGGTTCGGGACTGAACTGTTTTAAGAGTTCTAAATTGGAATCTTGTGCAGTCGCCGGGCCGCAACAGCTAACTGCCGCTACAGCAATTTACAGCAATTGTAGTGTAACGAAACTCAGCTTTGCACATTGTTCTATTAGTAATGCCAGGCACAGCCTAGGACGAAGTGGTTGACTGCCCAGCAAAGCCCGGACAGAAAAAGGTGGCAACGCGTGCCATTTCAGATAAAAAAAATTTTACTTGTAAAATAAGATAAGATAAGACTAGAGATATAAAGAGTTATCCAAGGGGGGTAGTAGGGGCGATCGCCCCCCTGCATGCTTAAAAATCTCAAAAATCTTCATAAAATTGCAAACTTTTTCAAAAAATCGTTCAAAAATCTTCAGAAAATCATTCAAAATCTTCAGAAAATCATCCAAAATCTGTAAAAATTCTTCAAACCCTCACAAACTCGTTCAAAATCTTCAAAAAATCGTTCAAAATCATCACAAAACCATTCAAATCTTCATTTAATCTTCAAAATCTTATATAGAGAATCTGAGATTCTTAACATCAAGTCAACAAATTTTCTGTGGAAACAACACCACCCCCTCCCCACTCCCCGGGCCGGTGGATTTATCTTATTGATAAAAAAAAAAAAAAAAATAGGTGACTTTGCTAACACGTATTGCAGGGAAGCCAAACTAAAGTTCTTCTCGTCTCGTCTATATAATTCGTTTGATTCGCTGGTTTTATCACCTCAGGAGCGGATTATAAATGATTTAACTCATTTCAAATGGCTTCTATTATTGGAAGGTAGCCTTAGTGTTGAAATCAAACGCCACCAGCTCAAAGGACCATATACTGATAAGCAAGCAATCAATCCTTTGTCCCTGAAGAGACTGCTTCCAGTACTATGAGCGATTTGAAATTCCTATTTCATGTTTCATCTATAATTTCATACCTTTTATGATTTATTTGGTCCTTTCTACTACATAAATTCGATGGCCAGCAATGATAAACCCATAAGCTTGCACACACTAAAATGGAATCAAGGGAAAGGAATATCGACTGAATACATGAATGTCATTGGCATTAAAACCTATATTGGAATTTAATATATCAAGTCAAGAAATTTGTATATGCGGTTCGGGGGAATCTTATACGCAGAATTTTACATTGTTTTTTTTCCTCTCCTTCCGCTGAGAGTTGCGAAAAGCGATGCGATTCCGATAGTGGAAGTTCCCCAGTTTTCTGGGAAAGAGCCAGCTTTCCTAATCACTAGACCATACTGGAGGATGTCTGTATTTTTGTTATTGTATATTGGCGGGCTGCAGTTCATGGCCAGTGTCATACTGTAACTCGATATCACTGCATTTTACCGTTGCCACAGGTGTAGAATTCAGGGTTCAAGCAATAGCAATTCAGTGTCGTGTTTTTAATAAATGATGTTTTCGCCGTTTACAAAAAAATGGTGATGACGAACCTAGCTAAAAAAAAAATTGCAAAATTTTTGCAAAAAAAAATTTACAAAAATTGCGTATAAATTTTGCAAGAATTTGGGCACTTTTTTTTTTTGCAAAGTTTTTGCAGTTTATACCATGCAAAG
>JAQFZO010002981.1:0-10846 GCA_034695885.1 Geophilus flavus | reverse complement strand
AAAAACTGAAATTGTGCGTGATTTGTGACGTGGATTTGGATAACTACGAGAAAGCCGTAGAACATTACACGAGCGAAGAACATGTGTCGAATATCGAGATAAATGTCCAAGATTCTTTTGTGCACTGTAACATTTGCGAACAAAGTTTCAGTGACTATGGCATAGGTAAAAAGCATTTTGCTTCGCACCTACACTTCGTCAACACGTTTTTTACGATCAAGGCCGAGAGATTGGTCAACAAAGTCATTCCGGAAATGCCCATTACGGAAATTGTGAAGGAAAAAATCCAAATTCTGCAGCGGCCTATGGACGATGTTTTTAATGAAAATGGAATGAAAACTACGGGAAAATGGTACTTCGGGTGCTACGTTTGCAACTGGACTTGTCACGTAAGACATTACTCATCACACGTTACCAGCCAGGAACACAAGGATATTTTGAAGGAGATAGGATTACCACATAGAAATATTCTTAATTCGTTCAAGTTCAAGAAAACTCGCTGTAAACATCGTATAAGAGCAGTTACTCGCCGAAATAAAGAACTAAAAAGGGAACTGGTGATGAAAGACACCGGGCAACCGCAAAATAAAATACCGAAGATCAAAGATGAGCCGGTTATTGATCAACTGAAAAATAAAATAAAGATAAAAAACGAATCAAGTACAAGATAAAAGGAACGGAAAAGGAATCGACGTTTAGTTTCTGTATTAAATAAAACGTGTACTAAATGAAAAACTTTTTTGTTCTGTGAAAAATAAAATTCACTTGTAATAATTTTCCTTTGCTTTGATACAATTACAGAAACTCGATGATTTTTTCTTGTGAGGTCTCTCTATTTTAAATGTAACACGTTAATGAAATAAACGAATGACTTGGTAATATCTGAAGTTTATGAAACTATCAAAAAATCGTAATACTGTAGCAATGCTGCTTTCAACTGGAAAGGAAATTCTTCATTTATTCAAATGCCCGTCCCCTCGCGCCATTTCATCGACTCGGAACCGACCCTAACGACATCATCCACCAAAACAAGGAACTATATATAAGGAACCGGAACCAGTGCAATACCGAGATCAAAACAAAACATCATTCACAAAGCGCACATGTGTATGGTCAACTGAGGAATTTAATTGATCACAAACATTTTCATTCGGTGAAATGGCTTCGGTAAACTAAAATTTCCTTTTGAAAAATTACAACAACTCTAAATTTTACTATTTTGCCTTCATTTCAGTTCAACGAAGATCAATCGACACCAAGAAACTCGGCAGATTACGCGTTGTTACTAAAAAATGTATGCGATGGCCATGGACGTTTTTGTTTCAATTGTGCTCCGGAGAAAGTGTACTTACATTCGTGCAAACATGGACACATGATCAGAATGCGGAAATTGGAAAACATTTTAAACTTACCAGATATTGGAAATAATAACAACATCAGCAACGACACGAGAAACAAATTGTGCGTGATTTGCAACGTGGATTTGTATACAACGAAAACTGGCGTGGGCCACTACACGTCACTCGATCACTTACACAAAGCTGGTATGGATTGCAAATTCTTCTCAATGAACTGCGTCGCATGTAAGCTGATGTTTACGGATATTCATGATGCTCAACAACATTTTTTGTCTTTCCATCACTCGAAAAACACTTTGATTGAAGCAAAGGCGCGGAAACTCGTCAGAAAACTTGTTCCCGTCGTACCGATCAGTGATTCAGTTAAGGAAAAATTGAAGAAGTTGCGTGGAAAGCCGGCGGAGAAGGTCGAATTTAAGTTGCTGTGTAAAATTTGTAAGAAAATTGTTACGGGTAGTGAAGAAGAATGCAAACATCACGAGTCGAGTCATAAAGGAATCGAAAAAACGGATTTTAAGGCTTGTTACGCTTGCAGAAAGACGTTTCGCAGACCCATAGACTTGTGCGATCACATGAAGAACAGCAAAGCTCACGTTGTCAATGTTCTACAAGTGAAAATGAATGAGAGTGGAGAAGCAAAAAATGCGATAATTCTTGAAAATGGATTGGTAAAATCCGAAAACGAGAAAGATAAAGTTTTCAACTGTTCGTATTGTACGATGGATATTAAAGAGGACGAAATACCAGCACATTTAGCGCAGATATGTCACATAGAAGCGATGAATCTCGCAGGATTATTACCAACTTTTAAGAAAATAAAGAAAAAAGAAATGGACAAAGCTGAAAGAATTTCAGTCGGGCCTTATAAGGAAGATGACGATGATGGAGACCAAAAACCAAAACCAGCAGTACCTGAAAACTTTGAAATGCTTTGTTATTTTTGTTTCTTGAATCCAAGTCATAAAGATTGCGACGAGACACACGAAGAAAAACTGGCGTATCACGAAAGTTTGATGAACTTACCCGACATCGAATTCAACGACGTAAAAGAGGATGAAAAACTGAAATTGTGCGTGATTTGTGACGTGGATTTGGATAACTACGAGAAAGCCGTAGAACATTACACGAGCGTCGAACATGTGTCGAATATCGAGATAAATATCCAAGATTCTTTTGTGCACTGTAACATTTGCGAACAAAGTTTCAGTGACTACGGCACAGGTAAAAAGCATTTTGCTTCGCACGATCACTTCGTCAACACGTTTTTTACGATCAAGGCTGAAAGATTGGTCAATAAAGTCATTCCGGAAATGCCCATTACGGAAATTGTGAAGGAAAAAATCCAAATTCTGCAGCGGCCTATGGACGTTGTTTTTAATGAAAATGGAATGAAAACTACTGAAAAATGTTTTTTCGGGTGCTACGTTTGCAACTGGACTGATCACGTAAGAAATTACGCATCACATGTTACCAGCGAGCAACACAAGGATATTTTGAAGGAGATAGGATTACCAGATAAAAGAATTCTGAATTCGTTCAAGTTCAAGAAAATTCGCAGACATGTCAGACATACAAGAAGAAAATATCTAAAAAGGGGAATGGTGATAAAAGACACCGAGCGACCGCAAAATAAAATACCGAAGATCAAAGATGAGCCGGTTATTGATCAACGGAAAAATAAAATAAAGATAAAAAACGAAGCAGATACAAGATAAAAGGAACGGAAAGGGAACCGACGTTTAGTTTCTTTAATAACTAATAAAACGTGTGACTTGTAATAATTTTCCTATGCTTTGATACAACAAAAACTCGATAATTTTTTCTTGTGGGGTCTGTATTTTAAATGTAACACGTTAATGAAATAAACGAATGACTTGGTAATATCAGAAGTTTATTATGATACTATTAAAAAATCGTAATAGCAATGCTGCTTTCAACTGGAAAGGAAATTCTCAGTCAAAGCATATATTCAAATGCCCGGCCCCTCGCGCCATTTCATCGACTCGGAACCGACCCTAACGACATCATCCACCAAAACAAGGAACTAAAAATAAGGAACCGGAACCAGTCCAATACCGAACAAAACAAAAACAACATTCACAAAACGCACATGTCGAACTGATGAATTTAATTGAGCACAATCGCTTTCATACTGTGAAATGGATTCGGTAAACCAAAATCTCAAAATTTTCCTTTGAAAAATTATAATTTTATTATTTTCTTTCATTTCAGTCCGATATATCCAACAAGGATCAAGCGACACGGAAAAACTCGGCGGCAGACTACGCGTTGTTACTAAAAAATGTGTGCGATGGCCAAGGACTTTGTTTTAAATGCGCCCCGGAGAAAGTGTACTTAAGTTCGTGTAAATATGGACACAAATACTTATCGCAGGAACAGGAGAATATTTTAAACTTACCAGACATCGGAAATAACAACAACATCAGCAACGACATGAGAAACAAATTGTGCGTGATTTGCAACGTGGATTTGTACACAGCGAAGGATGTCGTGGCACACTACACGTCATTCGAGCACATGCAGAAAGCTGGTATGGATTGTAAAGTCTTCTCTGCGAACTGCGTCGCTTGTAAGCTGATGTTTACGGACATTCGTGATGCTCAACAACATTTTTCGTCTTTCCATCACTCGCAAAACACTTTGATCGAAGCAAAAGCGCGGAAACTCGTCAGAAAACTCGTTCCCGTCGTAGCGATCAGTGATTCTGTTAAGGGAAAATTGCAGAAGTTGCGTGGAAAACCGGCGGAGATCATCGAATTTAAGTTGTTGTGTAAAATTTGTAAGAAAATCGTTACGGGCAGTGAAGAAGAATGCAAAAATCACGAATCGAGTCATAAAGGAATCGAAAAAACGGATTTAAAGACTTGCCACGCATGCGGAAAGACGTTTAGCAGACCCATAGACTTGGCCTACCACATGAAGAGCAACAGTCACGATATCAAATCTCTACAAGCAAAAATGAATGAGAGCGTAGAAATGAAGAATGCGATAATTCTTGAAAATGGATTGCTGAAATCCGAAAACGAAAAAGTTTTCAACTGTTCGTATTGTAAGGTGGAAATTAAAGAGGACGAAATACCGGAGCATTTAGCTAAGAATTATCACTTAAACGCGATGAAGCGCGCAGGATTATTACCAACTCTAGAAAAAATAAAGAAAGACGAAATGGATAAAGCTGAAAAAAATCGAGTGGAGCCTTATAAGGAAGAAGATGATGGAGACCAAAAACGAAAGCCAGCACTATCTGAAAACCGTGTAAAGCTTTGTTATTTTTGTTTCTTGAATCCAAATCATAAAGAATGCGACGAGAGACACGAAGAAAAACTGGCGTATCACGAAAGTTTGATGAACTTACCCGACATCGAATTCAGCGACGTAAAAGAGGATGAAAAACTGAAATTGTGCGTGATTTGTGACGTGGATTTGGATAACTACGAGAAAGCCATAGAACATTACACGAGCGAAGAACATGTGTCAAATATCGAGATAAATATCCAAGACTCTTTCGTGCATTGTAACGTTTGCCAGCAAAGTTTCGAATACTATGATACGGGAAAAAAGCATTTTGCTTCGTTTGGTCACTTCGTCAACGCGTTTTTTACGATCAAGGCTGAGAGTTTGATCAATAAAGTAATTCCTGAAATGCCCATTACGGAAATTGTGAAGGAAAAAATCCGAATTCTGCAGCGGCCTATGAACGATGTTTTTAATGAAAATGGAATGAAAACTACGTTAAAATGTTACTTCGGGTGCTACGTTTGCAAGTCGACTCATTACGTAAGATGTTATCCGTCACACGTTACCAGCAAGCAACACAAGGATACTTTGAAGAAGAGGGGATTACCAGATAAAAAAATTCTTAATTCGTTCAAGTTCAAGGAAACTCGCAGTCAACGCCGTCATAGACTTGCGAGTGAAATGGGAGAGAATGGAACACCCATTAAACGTCGTGGCAGACGTACTAGAAATAAACAACTAAACAGGGAAATGGTGATGGAAGACATCGAGCAACCGCAAAATAAAATACCGAGGATCAAAGATGAGCCGGATATTGATCAATTGAAAAATAATAAAATAAAGGTAAAAGACGAAGCAGGTACAAGATAAAAGGAACGGAAAAGGAACGGAAGTTTAGTTTCTGTAATAAATAAAACGTGTGACGAAATAAAAACATTTTTTTCTGTGAAAAAAATATAATTCACTTGTAATAATAATTAACACGTCGCAAACGTATCAATTTAATAAAGCAACACTAATCACACTGGCGCCTTTATACTTAAATTAATTAATATAAAACGGCTAGCCATATTGGTCAAAATGTTCAAAATTTAAAAAATAGAAAAAAAATCGATAGAATCAACGGAAAACTGCGATTTCCGTCAAACTACCCCGATTTCAATCGATTTACCTTAAAAATTGGTTTCAATCTTTTAAATTTCGAACAATTTGACCAATAATTTTCAGACAAATTATATTTTTGGGATTTTTAGTATTTTTCTAACCGATGAAATTCTCAATTAAAAAAATATCGAGATTAATCGACAAAAAATTTTAATCGAGTCCCAGCCCTAGCAATAATTTTCCTTTCGAGTCCACGCCCAATGGTATTTCCAGATTTCCTTACACAGCGAAATAAATGAGTAACCATTTTCTGAAAGACAAATTTATTGACAGTGCATCGGATATATCTACGACAACAGAACAGTCGAGCAGAGCTGTAATGTGGTGCAATGCCCATATGGGTTATGAAAAACACTCCAAAGAGCAGATGCAATTTTTCGATTATTTTTTTTTCTCTTTATGGCAAAAATTTATGGCATCCAAGGGAGGATTAGAGCCGGCCAGTCCCACCCTAGTCAAAAATCCAGTCACACTGTGCCACGCCAAGCACTAGGGAAAAAATGTCGTATGCAATATATTAAAAAATAATACTTACATAGTAATATACTTGTACATTATCACGTACATTACTTTTTTTTTTTTCCAAAATTCACTTATAAGTAGACAGACCAACATGAAGTACGTACATTTGATGTCGTATAAATTAGCATTAAGAACACGTAGAATTTATCTAATGATCAAACTATGTAATTTTTCTTACATAAAATTCATATCCGAGATGATGTTTTTTTTTCTTCTTGATAATTCTATTCTTAACTATCAAATTCGTTAAATTTTTTTTTTTTAACTATCGCATGAATGGCTAAAAGTTTTTTCCTAATTAAATGACAATCTAAAAGTCCATGTGTCGAAATATACATCGAAAAGAAAAAAATTAAATTAAATTAAAAGAAAATTTTCGTACAAAAGTAAAATAGAAAAAACAAATTTTCCTTATCTACTTCTCGTCGCAGTTGATCTTAAAGTCAACTGTTATTTACAAATTCCCAGTGCTTGGACTGTTAATAACAAAATAAAAAATAATTATACTGACTAAATCGAGTAAATAAAAAGGAACTATGTTAAATTTAAAAAATTAAATGAGAAAAATGACTTAAAAGGAACTGAAAAAGTTAAAAGCTAACGTATTATCAAATGTATTCCTGCCATTCCATATTGGATTTCATGATTTTAATACTTGAAAATTGCACTTCATTTCATTTCGAATGAAAAATGTTTGAAAAAAGTTTTTTTAAATTGTTTTAAATGGTTTATAAAGAACAAAAATTGCACAACTCTAAAAGAATCTCGTCAGTTTTTACAACATGGAATGGCAGAAAATCACAGCCAAATTGCACGAATCGATATAAAAAGAAATTCACAGTAAATAAACGGTTCACATTTAAAAAAAAAAAATTATAAAATAAAAATACTAACTACTAATGATTACTGGTTCAATAATGTTAATATTCTGTACATAATCTTAAAAACGTTCAGCAAAAAATAAACAAAAATAAAATAAGAAATTCCTATGGCAAACGAGAAAACCAAAAATTCATGGTACGCATTATTTTGTAAATTGTACAATTTTTCTTTAAAAAATAATCAGAATTAAAATTTCATTCAAAAAATGGCACAGTTAGTATGGTCTTGACCAGGATGGAATGAAATGGTACCAACAAAAAAAATCATTTCAGAAAAATTCTAATTTTTCGTTAAATTTTAAAAATTCTAAAGAGTTTTGTTTTTAAAAATAAAAAACAAAAATAATAATAATATAATAATAATAATAACACAGTCACATCACACAATTTGTACATAGACTAAAACTTTGTATCAGCGTAAAAACTCTCCTTTCATTCCTTGTAGACACAATTAAATTATACCAAAAAACAAACAAAAAAAGAATTTAAAAATAATAAAAATCACTGATAAAGTTACTTAAAACCTGTGAAATGGTCCCTGCATCATTCATTTCTTCAAAAACCGAAAGTTTTTTCTTCATTTCAAGAAAGAGATTCTTTTCATTTGTGTAAAATCACTTTCCAGAACGATATTTTTAAAAACGAAAGGACGAAAAGTGTTTATAATACGACAACACGATCACACAAAAGTTTCAATTCTAGTTAAAAAGCAGAGTAAGAAACATTTCTCTTCTATTGTGCTCAGCTGCGTTCCTTATAATCTGTCAAGCACAATCACTATTATTTTTCCATGTAGATGGGGGACCTTTTATAATAAAAAAAATTTTTTTGCAAAAAATTTTTTCTCATCCCTCTGGCGGCAATGCTTTTGCACACGAGGGAAGGTGTGAAGTCGTCGAGGGAGCTTCTTCCGTATTTTTTTCTTCTTAGTTTTCCTTTTTTTGTTGTTTTTCTTCCATTTTTTGATTTTTTTTGTATATTTTTTCGTTATTTATTTTCATGGGAATTGGGGGAGGGGCTAAGGAAGCGACTCCCTTGCCCCGAGTTCGTGTCACACCATCACAACTTCTTCTTGTCCGCAGAAAAGAAATCGGAATTGATCGATCATCGTTTGTACTGAATCTTCAAGCAGTGGCCTCATCTGCTCAAATTCTCCCATGTCGCTGAACTGGATTGGAAGTAATGTGGGCCACCAACAGATCGCCAAATTCTTGCTGTCCATGCTGTTCAGCTTGCAATTCTCCGCCACTCTGACAAAATAGAAACAGATCAGTAAAAAAATTTTAAAATCTTAATTTTTCCTCTAGTATTAGAAAAAGGTCAATTTATTTAAGAGTTTAATGAATATTAAAAAACGGACTTAGGTTGATTTAAAGACTCGCCAGAGCTATCATTTCGTGTAAAGCATTTGAAATTTGGTGAAAAAGTGTTAGAGAAAAAAATTAAAAACCTCAAAAATGGGTTTTTACAATTTTTCTAATAACTCGAGAACTAGATGAGATAAAATTAAAAACTAAACAGATTTAGAATGTTCGATTTATTGGCAAACTTTTATAAATTGGATGTATGGGTCTAAGTAAGCCTCAAAAAAAGTTGTAATGGAGCTATGTAATTGACTTCCAGGGCCCGATTTTCAAAAAATCAGTGCACCCAGAATTTTCTTTAGAATGTTAAATGACTTCAGAGTAGTTTAGTACATGTAAGTCTCTAACATCTCCTCGATGGACAACCATATTTATCAAGAACTCTGGTTGCCCTGATTTTTTTCAAAATTGGGCTCTCGACGTCAATCACATAACTCCATTAAAACTTTTTTTGAGGTTTAGTTAGAACCTATACATTCAATTTAGTAAAGCTTGCCAATAAATCGAACATCCTAAAACTGTTTAGTTTTAAATTTTATCTCGTCTGGTTCTCGAGTTATTGGAAAAATTGTGAAAATCCATTTTTGGAGTTTTTAATTTTTTTCTCCAACACTTTTTCACCAAATTTCAAATGCTTTACACGAAATGATAGCTCTGGTGAGTCTTTAAATCATCCTAAGTCCGTTTTTTAATATTCATTAAACCCTTAAAAAAATTAACGTTTTTCTAACCATCAAAAAAAGGCATTATCTCATATATATGGATCACGTTTTTATACAAATACTAAGTTACAACTCATAGGGGAATAATATGCGATAGTAGCAAAAAATATACATAAATAACGAGTAGTGCCTTCGTGGGTGGTTCTTTAATAAGCTTTATACATTACCCCCCTTGTTTTTTTAAGATCTAGATTAAGAAGAAAAAAATTTTAAAAATTTTTTTAAAAAAATCAAAGTTTATTTTACATTTTTTTGGCTGTGAGAAAAAAATAATGTTTGTTTTGTGGTGGGAAAATGTAACGAATGTTGATTTATTTTTTGTTTTTCTCTCGCATTAGGTTCCTAACTTGGTGAACACGTCTCTGCCATTGACAGAACAGAGGATGGCACGTCGGATAGACTCCTATTTCCGGCAAGAACTCATCTACAAACGGAATGAAAGAATGGGAGAGAGAGTCATTCAGTTGTTGATGGCACATCCCGATAGGAGTTTCTTCTTTGCCTTTGGAGCTGGTACGAATCTAGGGGGAGAGAAAAAAAAATTTTTTTTGGATGATGTCAGGTGTTATGTTGTTTCTGATTGGTTCTTATACATTTATTACATAAGGTTAGGTTTTTTTCGCGGATATTGGTATTTTTGTTTTATTTTAAATACACAAAATCCTCAAAATCCGAAAAGCCGAAAAGCCGAAAATTTGTCGACTTGCTTTTAAATCTCTCATCATCTATGTATATGATTATTGAAAAATTTTGAACGATTTTGTGATGATTTTGGAACAGTTTTTTGAGGATTTTGAATAATTGTGATGATTTTTTTTTAGAAGGTTTTGAATGATTTTTTTGAAGATTTTGTGATTTTGTAAAGATTTTGAACGAGTTTGTGAGGATTCGCACGATTTTTTGAAGGAATTTAACGAGTTTGTGAGGATTTGAACGAGTTTTTGAGGCTTTGAACGAATTTTTGAAGAAGTTTAACGAGTTTTTGAGGATTTGAACAAGTTTTTGAGGAGATTTAACGAGTTTTTGAAGATTTGAACAAGTTTTAAAGATTTTTGAAGAATATTTTCAAGATTTCGGAAGTTTTTTGAGGATTTTGAATAATTGTGATGATTTTTTTTTTAGAAGATTTTGAATGAATTTTTTGAAGTTTTTGTGATTTTGTAAAGATTTTGAATGAATTTGTGAGGATTCACACGATTTTTTGAAGAAATTTAACGAGTTTTTGAGGCTTTGAACGAATTTTTGAAGAAATTTAAAGAGTTTGTGAGTATTTGGACGAATTTTTGAAGACTTTTGAACAATTTGAAAATTTTGTAACTTTCTGACACGGGCGGATCGGGGGGGGGGGGGGTGCGATGGGACCAATCGCCCCTCCCCCTCCAGTCTCAGTAATCCCAAAAATCTTCACAAAATAGCAAAATTTTTCAAAAAATCGTTCAAATCTCTTCAGAAAATTATTCAAAATCTTCAAAAATCTTCAAAAATCTTCAAAAAGTTGAAAAAATCGTTCAAAATCTTCAAAAATCTTTAGAAAATCGTTCAAAATCTTCAAAAATCTTTAGAAAATCGTTCAAAAT
>JAQFZO010002980.1:0-10846 GCA_034695885.1 Geophilus flavus | reverse complement strand
ATTAATTTCAAATGTAGAGAATTGTTACCAAATGTAGAAGTAAACACAATTGGAAAGGTTCCAATTCACAAAGTCACAATCAGTTTTTTTTGCATTGCAACATTTGTGATGTCATTCACAAACTCACATTCACACTTTCACACTAATTCACACATAAATGATTACCCCTACTGTTCTTAACTGACTTTAGACATAAAATACATTTTTTAAAAAAATTTTTTACTTATTGATTGCAGCAAAAAAAAATTATAATTAATGATGATTACTTTGGGAATGCCATTTAACATCATCTGTGTGTTTTGAAAGTAGCTTGCCACAATTTTAGAATCAAACCTTTTCCCCCATTTTTGCCAAAGTCACCTCGCTGTCCAAAGTGACCCCAGTTTACGGTAATGATGGAAAATTAATTATTTTTTGTTAAAAATCATGGTCACGAATAGCACAGTGGAAAGAGTTTGGTCTAAAGAAGATGAATTTATTTACAGTAAATACGTAGATTTAGTTTTTAACTTTTATTGTTGAATTTTCTTTAAGTGTGATTACAACTTTGTACAAACATTAATTAAATTGTTTCCTGTTAGCATATTTCCATTTTAACTCCCTTTCTCGTATTTTTCTTCTCGGATGCCTCTTTCAATCGTATCAATCCTTCATAACCTTCAGGCTTCATCTTCATATAATCATCCGAAACCTCAACCCCCAAAATCTCTGGCAGCATGTACGCTTTCAACCAATTGACCAACGGAGTCGCACCACGCGTGTAATGAGTCTCCTTGTGATAGAACAAAATCCCATCCAAAGCCATGGCAAATGGCAATGCATTTGTCATCGCCTGACCTAATTCAACCGACGAATATTGGAAATACTGCAGAGGAACGAATTTAAACGGATTCAATGCGGATTGAGTGGATACTTCGGGGATTTCGGACAATTTCTCCCGAAGCCAGTAGAATCTGAACTCGGTTTCGGAGTCGTAAACCGAATAATTCTTCCAACTAATCATGTCGAGTACGTAAAATGTGTTCTCAGACTCGCAAAATACGCAATCTAAAGTCACGTATTCGTTCCGACTTTTCGGTTGTCGTTTGTTACCACCCGGCAAATGCGATGGAAATTCCTTCAACACGTTGCCGGTTCTGGTATACGCAGTCGTTCGTCCTCGGCGTGTTTTGACCAAACATCTTCGACCGACTGGACAAAGCAAGAAATACCACTTTGTGTCCAAATCGCTCGGAATGTCGTTGAGCCATTCGGACAACATAAGACGATTGGAATTTCTTTTCTTATTGCGTTTGTTGTTGTTTTTTCTAGTTGTTGTTTGCGACGGTTCGCATTGCATCGATTCTTCATCTTCGACGTCGGTTTCTGTATCGGTTTCGTCGTCAGTTTCCGGAATGTTTCGTCTGTTGTTTAATAATTTCTCCCTCCGTAATTTCTGCTCTTGTAGCAGTCTTTCTCGTCTTGCCGTTTGGTCCGAATTGGTAGGTTTCATCTTGTATTGGGTCATTCGAGGGTTTTGAATCTTTGGCAATTCGGACAATTGGAAATTTTGCGCGGATACTATTGCCATTTTTTCCATTTTGTAGAAAACTGGCCTGTGTGATGCGTATTGGAAATTACAGACTAGTCTTCTTGTTATGTGTAGTAATCGATAATCGTTGCCCTTTATACTAATACAGTGTAGATAAAAATAATCACGTCGCTACGATTGGCTGTAAACCATAATGATATCAGCTATTTTTTCCGAACCTTGGCCTCACCGTCACCCTTATCTTATCACCTAGCAGCCAATCTGTGGTTAGCGCTTCCTCCTTCCTTTATAGCTTTAAAGCTATAAAGGATTTTTCTGAACACGGGAGTAATGTAAATCCAATAATTGGACCTTTGACATGGCTGCACAAACATAGCTCACGTCTCTGAAAATAAAAATTGCCTGAAATAAAAATTGCCTTGTTCTCCTTTTAATTACGGAGTACATTAAATTCCATCTTTGACCAAATTCTTTACAATACGCAGCTACAGTATCTTAAAGTGCACCATTAACATCTGAGTGAATGCCATGCAGTGAAGAGGCATAAACGACTCATCAAATACAGTCCCAACTCGTTGTGCGAAAAACCGAATAGTGTAAACTCGGTTTTATGTGTGGCAAAACTAAAATCAAAACCAGGACTAAACTAAAGTGGCAGAAAAAAAAAAGAAAAAGTCATTTTCACCAAAATAAAAATTAAAAATTTTGTAAGATTTGGAAAATAAATCATGAAAGAAATTGAAGAGGCATATAAAAATGGAAAAATGAGCCCAAAACAAAAAGAATTTATTATTTTTTTTAAAATACTCGTTAGTTCGAACAAATATCGTACCTTAGAGTTACGTTTAATGCGAAAAACCCGTTACTACGAACAAATTGCTGGTCATTTATTTGTTCGTACAACGGATGTTGGGACTGCAATAAAGCATGGGTTTTAAAAAAAAAAAACTTAACCAAATTTCAAATGATTACTTTCAAAGGAGGGGAAGTGAGCACTCTTAATAAGAGCCTTCTTGTGGCAGAATATGGAACTAAACATGACAACAAAACATCAAAAAGAGCAATTAATAACTTAATGCCATCAATCAAAAACGATTTAAATCAAAACAACTGATTTAATTACTCAGTTTTTCTCTATATAGTAATTCAAAACTCGCTTCAACAACTCAACTAAAACGAAAAAAATCCTAAATTTTTATTTTTCCTAACCATTCCCCCCTAAAAAAAAAAAAACCATTTTAATTTCTCTAACAGCCATTTACTTTCACTGACTAGAAACCTCATTTATTATTCTCCCGATAATTTGTGATGACAATAACGTCGACAACCTTTCCACTCCCCCATTTACGAAAACCTAAAACCATTATACCATTGACAAGAAAATCGATCACACATTAACATCTTGTTCCACACTGGTTTAAATGCTTCCATCAATTCTTACAAACCCAATATTATCAATCAACACTCCCAGAAAAAATTTTAAAAATTAAAAAAACCAACAAGAAAAACCTCATCAAATATTCACCACAACTCAAAAAAACACAAACCCAATGGAAAAATCGATCCAAAGGGTTGGGCGCTGACGAAACGAAGGTATCGCTTTAAACCAGGGTGTGGCCACATCACGGAAACATTTGATTTCCTCAATGCCAAGGCTATCCCTCGACCACCCTCCCTTAAAATCCAATTCCCCCACTCCACACAACCCTTCAACCCAATAACTCGCGACTTAAGTGCGAAATGAAACTCGACAACCCCCTCCAGGTTGTCCATAAAACCCGTTTCCACGACAACCCGTTCCATAATAATAAAACTCGTGCTATAGCGTCGGAAAAATAGGTCAGCAAAGCGTTCGCAGCGTTGCCAAGCGACGCGGCAGGAATGTACCCGCAGGCTATGGGGAGTTTTCTTGCGCTGGATTCCCTTTCTCACCTGACTACGTCAGAAATTTAGGCGGGAAAGTGTGCGAAGATAAAATACTGCGCCAGGTGGGAGTGGAGCGGCAACTCGGATGCACCTTGGCTGGCGACATGGTTCAAAGTCCTTCGAGAGAAGCGTGAGTCATAAGCGAAATATCATGGAATGGTGCGGCGGTGTGGCGAAGATTTTAACGTTCGTCGTGTTGATTATTTCCCCCGTGGCGTCGATCGTTGAGATCGCGGGGTATGTGGATAGGAACGAAGTGTGGAAGAGGGATAAGTCGCCCTACGTAGCGAAACGTGATGTTTTGGTCACTCAAGACGGGAGTTTGGTCGTGGAACCTGGCGTTGTGGTTTATTTTAGCCCCGGTGTTGGGCTAACGGTGCACGGAACGATAAGAGCACAGGTGTGTTAGCGGGTTTTTAGGTTTTGAGGGAATTTTAAAGAGTATATCGGCTTTAATTTTCGGTTTTGTTGTGTTTTAGGGAACTGCGTATAATCGGATACAATTCGTGCGTGAAAAGAAGAAGAGTTTTGATAAAGATGAATTTAACGGGCAAGATATTCGACTGGTTGATGGACCGTCCGTTATCGAGGGAAAATTGCAGGTGTTTCATAATGATAAATGGAGGAGCGTTTGTACGTCGTTCAAGTAAGAATATTTTTTTTTATTTTAATTTTTAATTTTTAATTTAAAAACAATTTTTTTTTTGTAGTTGGACTGAAGCTGATTATAATGTGACATGTCAAAGTATGGGTTTCACTTCTGGTGAATTTTATCGATGGTTTGATCACGTTGAGGAGAATTTACCATCTGTTGAATTTATTTCACCGGGATGCGGAGGAAATGAAACGAGTTTGAAGGAATGTAACTGGCATAAAAGGCGGATGGGAAAAGGAGTTTGCGGTAAGATATTGCTTAAACGCAAGAGAAATTGATTTTCTGGCATGAAGAAAATTTTTTTCCTGTAAAAATTACACAAAGAAATATTTTTTATCTTTGATTTTGATTTATTTTTAGATTTCCGCTCGTTTATCGGTATTCGTTGTCACCCACTGTTGAACACCAGCCGCCCTAATCACAATCACTGGAGGGGAATTTGGTTCCTCAATGCCAAGTCATCAGAAGCGACTGATTACGAATTAGGAAAAAAGAAAATTGTTTCTGAGTCTGTTTTGGAGTTTGTCGACATACTTCATGCGGGAATGAATAGAAAGGGAGAATTATCATCTGCTCTGCAAATTGTCGGCGTAGCGCCTAAGATGGCTAATATTACGATCAAATCATCTAAATATAACGCAATCAACATATCTGAGTGTCCATCAACCGTACAAATTGTGGATAGTATTTTATCAGAAAATAGAGGTAATAATTTTTTAAAAATTCCCAGCTAAAATACTTTGTAAAATTTTTGCAGTTTTCTGTCAGAATTTCAAAAACTTAAACAAAAATTGTGTTTTGTGTTTTAGGCGTAACTCATCATCAATTCTCAGTTTAATGAGAACAAGTGACGTGTAAAACACAAATTTGTTTTCGTTTTTGAATGCAGCTAGTTTTTTTTACAAATATTTTACAAATTTCGACTTTTGTGGCTATTTTTGTGCAAAAAGTTTACAAAATTTAATTGTTTTACAAAAATTCTGTAAAATTGTGTGATTTATTCTTTTGCAAAAATTTTGCAGAAAAAAAAGTGTTCAAATCCTTGCAAATTTTTTTTAGCTGGGTTGATTTTTAAAAAAAAAAAGAAGTATTTTAGAAAATTTATGAAAAAAATTCAAAATTATATTTTTTATTTATTTTTTTATTTTTCTTTCTTTAAAAACTTTATGCGAGATAAAAACTTAAACGCTTCACATAAATCATCTCAAAATCAATTTTTCATACGCATACAAGACGCGGCTTTTAAGAAATTAAATTTTTTTTTTCTGGTCACCTAAAAGATTTATTCAAAATTTATTGATTTGCAGGGCATGGAATTTTTGTAAATACATCAGTAGGCTCAGTGCTAGTCGAAAACACAGAAGTTACTGAAAATGATGGAAATGGAATTCACTACGTTTATTTCAACGAAGACGTTTTGCTTCAAAAACCACCGGATTTTTGTACTTCGCCGGATATCGGTTTCGCCCAACAGTATCCAACGCATTTTCTTTTCGACCAATCCGTCAATTTTCACCCACTCTCGTGTTTCAGGGTAAAATTTACAATCTCTGATTACAGTCTCTGAGATTTTATTACATTTATTTTTTTAAATTCACAGGAATTTCAGACTGAGAATAGGAAAATATTCACAATTCATTTCCTCAAAATATCGAGTTCAGTCAATGATTCGGGGATAGTGACCATTCGTGATGGACAGAGGAAAACGAGCCCCTTGTTGATGGAATTTAACATAAATAACAACACTAAACCGCAAAGTGTTGCGTCGACTGGATCTTTTATACGCGTAGACATAGAAATGAAGGAATCGGCTAATAGTCAAGTTTTGATTCAAGTTGATGTGGATTACAGTAAGTTTGATATTTTTTTCTTAGTTTTGAAATCAAACACTGGAAAAGGCAACTGATTTCTAGATTATAAATGTAAAATGCAAAAAAATTTAGTCATTTTGTTATTTTAAATTTTATTCATAAAGTCGATGGAAAGACGATAAAAAGATCAAAAAATGATGAAAAATTGATCATTTTTTGGTTTTCTTTATGGACTTTTATGAGTAAAATTTAAAATAAATAGAAAATTAGGAAAAATTTTATCAACTTAAAATTTCTAATTGCAAAATAAGGCCTGTCTCAAATAAATTAACAGCCCAAAATTCCGGTTGAAACAGCCTTTAAAGAAAACTTACTTCATTTGTGCATTCCTTATGCACATTTTTTAAATTATAAATAAAAATCATGGAAATAATGCAAAAAAGAAAATACATGTCTCATAATTATATGAATAGATAAAAAAAGGACCGTGATTTTTAGCTCTGTAAGGCATTTAACTATTAATAGTGTAATTTGGCTAATTAAACAGGAGGCAAAGCAAAATCATTTTAATTGTACAATCAAGTAACCATTTGAGTGATTAAAGTACACCCATAAAAATTTATAATTAAAAAATTTGCCAGTCTTTCCAGTGAAATTTACAAATATTTTATTTATTTTATTTTATTTTATTTTATCTTATTTTATTTTTTTAGCCAAAGGAAGTGACTTGAAAGTAACCAAAAGCACCATAGAGCGTAACGGCGGTATCGGAGTCTACGTAGAGAACATGCGAAGTTTTGTTCAAGTTGCTGCGTCAATAGTGAAACAAAACCGATACCACAGTGGAATATCAGTAAAAGGTGGCTCGGGTGACGTCAACATAAGCGAATCCACGATCAGCAGCAATGCAGGAGACGGCATCAACATCGACCTCACAACCGGACGCGTAAACACGACTCTTGTGGAACTGACACTCAACGACGAGAATGGACTCACGGTGCAGATGGAAAAATCGAATGAATTACTACAAAGCCGTACATTAGTTGCGAGCTCAATCATCTCGAGGAACAAAAAAACCGGACTCCAAATCGGACCTCAAGATTTCGTCAATGTCACCATGAATATATTGCGGCACTGTCCTAACATCGCGCTGAAAATCGAAGCCCGGAGGAGTGATAATGATGAAAACTCACAAAAACAACAACAAGAACAACTGATCAAACAAGTCTACGTTACAAACAACTTGTTCTACTCCAACGAACACGCTTCGGTGGAATTTGCGCCACCTACAGACACAGAAATCTTCGTCGATCACAACCAGTTTCGGGAAAACCAAGGGGAATGTCTCGTGTTTGACAAAAGTCAACACCCGAGTTCGATGGTCACGATAAAAGTGAGGGAAAATACGTTTGAAAGAAACAGCGGACAGTTCGTCGCACTACTGGACGTTTACAACTCTGTAAACAACTCATTACTATTCACCCACAATTATCTAGACGATAACAGCGTCAGAGATCTTTTCCCGTCGCTCAACTCACGCAGCAACATAGCAGCAGCCATCATAATCGCATCGCCAAACGTCGACGTGTATCGCAATCTGTTGGTCAATCTACGATCCCGGTACGAAATTGCATCTGCCGTCATCGGGCCGTACAAACCACTGAACTGTACACACAATTCCTACGTCACGACAGACATGCGAAAGATTTACCAAAGAATTTTCGACTGTAAACACCGGTATCATTTATCCTGCATTCAATTCAAGCCATATTTACGAGTATCCAGCGACTTGGAAACGACTTTCATTTCCGACATCAGCGAAGTCTACATCGACCACTTCTACGAGGCAGGGTCAAACGAGATCGGAGGTCATGTGGCAGGGAGAGAGAGACTACCGGAAGGCACCTATGTGGTGAAGAGAGACATTTACGTCAAACCGCAATCGATTTTAAGCATCGGGGCCAACGTTCAATTACATTTCGATCCGGGAATCGGAATGATGGTTCAAGGAAAAGTCGACGTCAAAGCATACGGCGGGAAAGAGTTTGAGAGGATTTTATTCACGTCCAACGCTGCGAATGCGCAACCGATCGCGACCGAGGCGCGGTTGGTGAGCATCAGCGAGGACAGGACGCATTTTATCCATGAAGGAAGACTCGAGATACGCGTGAAGGACAAATGGGGGACAGTGTGCAACCACGGATGGACCCAGGAAGTCGCAGCGTTGGTTTGTCATCAGATGGGGCTTGAGTTCAATCATAACGACTGGCAGTTGAAACCGAGAAACGTGAGGAACGTTTATTCGGACATCGTTGCGAGTAACGTGCGATGTCATTTCCTGGACAAGGAAATCAGCGAGTGTGAGTTTGATGCGATGTTTGATATAGAAAACACTTGCACGCACGATAATGACGTGCATGTGCGGTGTTACGAACCAACTTGGGCGGGATTGCGATTCGGATTGGCGGCGGACGAAAGCGTTTTGGAGTACGTCACGATAGAAAAGGCAGGATTTCACGATTACCACACGAATTTACACTACAGCGCGCTGCAGGTCGATTTAATGCATCATAATTTCAAACAGTTGTTGATAAGGAACAACATTCATTCGGGCATCGGGATCGTGTTTCACGATTATTTCTACAATCCGGATAAAATGAAGATATCGTTCAGTAGCATCGTTTCAAACTACGGACACGGGATTTACACGCACACTCCTGGATTGTACGCGCATAATTTGACCATTGCGAATAACACAATGAGTGGAATCCATTTTGATCCGTTTATTTCACGGGCGATGAGACAAGAGTTGTCGTCTTGGGTTGCGACAGATCAGAAAATAAAGCTTCAAGTTATCTCCATGGCAAAGTCGCATTCGGTGATCGATGTCAAAAGAGGGAAAAGTATTTTTGTCATCACAGAGCCAATGGCAGAAGTCGGCGAAAATAGGGTTCGGTTTAGAACAAATGCAGGTGATGTGTTTGGCATTCAGATTTTGAATCCCATTTCGAGAAACAGTACCGAGGTTCTGCAAATAGCGGATGCCGACTCCGGAGATACATTTTGGACGTCTGCCGAAGACACTGCCACGTTTCCCGCCATTGCGCCCTTCTCTAAACTGTCTATTATATGTAATTTTGGATCTCGAGCCCTTGGCGGTGCCATTTTATACATCACGGCACTCGAGAGTAAGAATTTAGTTTTTTTTTTCATTTATTTTCATTTAGTTATTTAAATAAATATTTTTTTCTTGCCATAAAGCACTGAAATATGTACAGAAATCTTTCCCACAGTAGACCCTATTTAGATGGTTTTTATTTTAAATATAAATAAATATTTTGGACGACGTTAGTAAATATTTGGCCTTTTTTGTCCATAAACAAATATTTCGGGGTTACTGGGCCTCCAATATCTTAATTTTAACTAAATTTCCGTGAATAAAAGTAGTGGCCGATGGAAATACATGTGCAACATCAAAAATATTTTAGCGGGAGATAAAAATGAATCATTAGACGATTTAAACCTAGCAAAAGTTGCATCGTTTACTTTTGCCCCGAACACATCCATCCGTGACTCGGAACGTAGTTTTTCACGGCATAAATCTTTACTAAGGTCTAATAAGACTGACATTACTCGTGAAACTTAAAAATGTACGTTACTTATATATAAACCATTGTAATCAAATTATTTGAAATTTTGTGACGTAAATTTATTGACTATTTTAAGTAATAAACATATTTCTCTTGTATTTTCTAGGTCCACCTGGAATGGCACCGATTAATCCTCGCATGAATCCTCCAAGAGGGCCAGGAATGGGGCCCATGAACCCAGGGAGTTATGGGGGCATTAGAGGTCCACCACCAAACAGTTCAATGGGACCAGGTCCCATGCCCCCAATGTCTATGTAAGTGAAGCTGCTGCTTTCTACTTGATGCTGCCAGCAGCCACAATCAAGTGCCATTGACTCGAGGCCTGGCCATCTAAGTTAATTGGGATTAGTGGTTAAGTGTCCACTGACTGCCACCAGTTGAATGCAGCAGGCCTTGAGCAATCTCACAGCAATGCAGACACATTTTTACAGCAAATTATGTTCTTTAATTCCTTACAGTACTCTTGGCAACGATATTTACTACGTTTACATGCGATGAATAATTCGACTCAGTCGAAATGTCTTCTAATAATAATTGGGATCTTAACGGTCCCTCGAGGAATGTTCTTTTCGGAAGGGGTTGTTGGATATTTTGAGTGGAAGAGGATTATTTCCATTCAGGTGGTTTGTTTTGTTTGCTTTGATCACGTGATAGAAATATTCTTTGCATGTAAACTGCTTAGTTTGGAATTATTATGTGTTTGAGAAAATATTCAAGGACTGACTCGAAATATTCCACGCACGTAGTAAATGTAGTTTGCCTTTAATTTTTTGATGCAAATCTTCAATCTATACAGTTTGCGCCGTCGTTTTCTTGTGAATATTGTATCTAGGGAAGTGTGATAAGTATTTATTAACTGTTAGGGTTTATTAAATTATGTAATGGTTTTGACACTGTAGTGAGTCACAGTCTAATTACAAAATTTGTTCAAGAATAAACAGCTGGCCAGAGAAGACCTTGTTGGCTGATTCGTCCATTTTGCAGACTATTAGACAGTTTTCGTATTTCGTGTTGTGCAGAAAAACGCAAGATTACTGGGCTTCTAATTATTGGAAAGCAGTTTCCCAAGTTATAAAAATTTCGGTAGAAGTTTGAAACAGAAAGCTGAAGTTCTAACGAAATTTTTATTGACAGGAGACCTTATTTACAAAAAATATACCATTAGTTGCGTTGCGTTTTTCCGTTTGCATTTGCATTGATTTGCGCAAACTGTCTATTATTAAAGTACAGCCATTCAAATGTAGAAACTTTCGAATCTAGTAATACACAGTTG
>JAQFZO010002979.1:0-10849 GCA_034695885.1 Geophilus flavus | reverse complement strand
TGAGTACTATTTTAATACTGAAGTTTCATCTGTATAAATTTCATGGCATTTTAATTTCGTTGCACTAACCCTTTAAATAACTATCCTCTTCCTTTATTACATCCTTTTTTTTAAAAAAAAATATATGATCGCAAATGAGTCGTTAAATGTCGTCTTTAAATGGTTTGCCCAAACTTTGTTGATGCATCTGTAGTGAAGAGGGACTCTAAAATTAATACTTGATAATTAACTGTGCAGGCCCTTAGCGGTATGTTAGAAACGACTTGGTGATAATGCATGCCCAACATAATGCAATATGCATTAAGCTGGGGTTCACACAACGCTACGCTACTATCATCACCTTGTATGCAAAAGAGTAATTAGTTTCCATAGATTTTTCATACCGAGTGTAAAAATAATGGCAGCAGCTTCTAACACGTATACAGAGAGAGTGTGACTTGGAAATATTGTTTTTAAAGATGCGGCGTGCGATAATTTTTTCTTTTATATCTTTATGGTTGCATGCGGTCGTTTATATTAAGTGAAAAATGAGAGCCATTATAGTTATTATGGTTGGGAAAAAAGAAAAAAAAATTCTAACCTTTGGGATCTTTGATCGAGCGATCTAAACTATGTGAGGGATTTGGTAAAAATAAAACTCGGGATTGGCTACGGTGCATTACTCACGATGCATTTAGGGGCATTTGGGGTTGGGGGAGAGTGATCTTGACCTGGATGTGAAAAAATTCCACCGATCTTTGTCGATGGGTGGATGGAGAGGGTAGTTCGTTATTTTACCACTAGTGGTGCCCGTAGAGGGTTAAAATTGAACTTAGGTCTTTTAGGATAAGGGAGTTTCGACTTTCGGGAATAAAACAATTTGTGATTTTCTAATTGTCTGAATATTGAGTAACCACAAGTCTAATTCTGATTAATGCAAAATCAGTATTTGTTGTCAGCTGTTCTATATCCCTTACAAAAAAAAGTTTTGTAATCATTTTGTAGTCATTTTAAATTTTAGTCATAAAGTTCCCCAAAGATGATCAAAAAATGATGAAAATAAGGGTAAGCTGTGTCTAAGCGAGCCTATAATGTGTCTGTATTAGTTAGCCTGTTAGTTAAGTTTATTAATTGGCAAATCACTACAAATTAATCGATATTGAAACATATTCTCCAATAAAACCAAAAATATTCTCCAAACAAAACCCAAACTTTAGTGACCTAAACCGACATCTTCAAAATCTAGAAAATCGGCTACAAAAACAATAGCAAAATATCAGTTAAAATTAAAATCAATGGGACAAAATAAGGCTCATGTCCTGTACATTAAAAAATCAAACCGGAAGTCCCCGATACTGCAAATATCATTTACGATGCTTAAAGTGAGCAAGAAAAAATGCCTTCTATGCATTATTTTGATTTCTGGCATTCAGCTTACGGTACTGATTGATGGCCTTACAGGATGATCTGAAAGCTAAGGCTGACGTAGTTTTTCTCACCACACTCTGAAATGTCAAAGGCCACCTTTACAACAAATCTTTCCGCCACCAATGCTGCACCACGGAAAAGTCGAATTGTTTCCGCGTGCCTTGAATCAGGTTGTTGACCCTGAACAAAGAGCCCGGTCAAGATCAGAAATACGTAAAATAGACTTAAAAATTCCGTCTCCACTCTCTGAACAACCGGAAGTTGCATTTAGAACGACATGATTACGCGGTATCGATCAACTTAACAAGAAATTCGGTTTTCTCATTTCCTTTCCAGTACCAATTAACAAACTTTTTCTTGAGCGATTTTAATTAGTCAATACCAAAAACTTCAATTCAAACATAAAATTAAATAAGTTTATAACTTTTTTCACAAAGAAAAAAAAAATAAAAACTTAAAACAAAACGAATAAAAAAAAATAACTCGAGTCGAATTTCTCGAGAGATTTATTCATGAATAATTGATTTCACTTAAGAATGTACCAATTTTCTTTCATTCCATTACTAATAATATTCCACGAAAATAGCAATAAAAAAAAATAAAATTCGAAATTCAAACAACACGACAGAGAAAGCAAACTTTGCCATAGTAATTACCTAAACCAACACACTGTACCACTAATTAGCAACAAAGTTTTAATCAAAATTAAATTTACTAACCCATCAACGTCTGAAAACTCTTAACCCCTTCTCAGCACAAGAAAAAATAAATAAAATAAATGAGTTAAGATGAAAAAAAAAAGTGTGTTGTAAACTTTGCAAATAAATTAGCATAAGTAAAACTCATTTCCGTCTCCTTGGAAATTTCACATATTTCAAAGACGAAATAATTTATTGATCTAAAAAAGCGTGCTTCTTGCTGCTGCCGCCTTCTCCACCTGATAAGACTTCTCTGCAGCTCCTTTTCAACCTAATACCATGCTTTATTCACACTTTTCGTATCACGTGACGCCCTGTATGTAATTTTCAACCTGAATTAATCTATTCAAGATCTTAATACTCCTTTTAATTTATTCTCAAGAAACGTGTAATTAAAACGCATTAAGAATTGCTTCCGCTTTAAAAAAAAAATCCAACCATTTTAAAAAGGATTGCAAATAATTGTTTTTTTTTCCTTTCTTCCTCTTTGGAGTTAATGACATTTTCCATCACCTTTATCAAAAGGAGAAATGAAATTTTGCGCTTTATTCTTCTATTTTTAACGTTGTGTTGATCCAAAAGTAAGAGCGCTTTAGTGATTTTTACAAGAGAAATTTAATGTTCAATTAAACGCTCGTCGATTGCACTTTTCCCCTTCGTATAAAGTGCTAATAAATTCAATAACATAAGTTTAGCAGCAACATAACATAGCACTCGTTTAAGCTCACAGTCAAGAACATTTAATGCAATGTAGTGTGAGGTTTCCCCGGGTTTTCCCCTCCAATATTTGTTTGACAATGTGTAACGTAACAACCGTCCGGATTACTCTTGTTTATTAGACATAATCCTGTCGTTAACAAATGTGTAATTGATGTAAAACTGACATGTGACAACATCAGCCATGCGTTGAGACAAATCCGAGATATAAATTCCAACCGATGCATGTATGCGAGCTGGAAAAAGTACTTATAGTTTGCCATCAGAGGTCGCGATCACCAAACAAAGGAAATAAAAGTGGATTAAGAGGAAAGTAATTTCATTTAAAATTGTGAGAATGTGCGTTAAAGGGTGTGTTTATTTCTATTTGTTTTATAAAAATAGTTGGTAGTAACGTTGGATTTGGATCGGTTTCGCATAAAAACCGATTCCGGTCGATTCGGGGGATTGTTTCGGATTTGTTATTCAAACAAGGGTTTAAACTGGATGAATCTATAGGTACTAATTTATCAATTATCAATTAATTAAAACATGATTTGCTGATATCGATTTTGAGTTTGAATCATATCTTTTGGGTTGGATGTAGTAGAATCCAGACTCATTTTTCATTACAACAATGGAGACAACAATGTGGTAACTGTTTTATTATAAGGATTGTATAATTATTGAAATAGATATTTTTGTTTTAATGTTTGTCTCTGTCTGGTCCTCTAATAGCCTATAGCTTCCTTTGGGGACTACTCCGAAAAGCCCGCGGCAACGGTCTCTCAGGTAGGGCATTTGCTACAATGATAACTGCAATAATGTATCCAAAATTGAGCCAAAATTAAATGATGACACACAATTTACCACACAAAAAATTAAAAACAGAATCAATTAAAGGCAATTGGGGAGTACTCCGAAAAAGACTGTGGCAACGGTTTCTCAGGTAGTGCAGTTACTGCACACTCAAAAAACTGTTTAGTTGACATAGGACCAGCAATGAGTTTTAATGTAGAAAACACATTTTTTAGTTGTATCAAACTATAATTTGGTACTCTCTTCTTTATATGCTACTTAATTTCATTATTTTACGCTGTTAGTCGGTATTTAACTCATGTTTTGCTTGACTCAACCAAACAGTTTTTAGAATACAATGACAACTGCAATAATGCATCCAAAATAGTGCCAAATTCTGATGAATTTACACACAATTGTACCACACAAAAAATTAAAAAAAATCAATGTTAAAAAAAATTTTTTTTGGGTCATTTTGAACAGAAGCAATTGGTAACCTTAATTTTATTCCCAACAACTAACGTCAAAACGCCTTAATGTAAAAATTCTACGCCCATAATAATTTTTTTATTTAAAATAAAAAATCTTTAAAGAATCTTGGAAAAAAAATTTTTTTTTCTATTCTAAAATACGTCAGCAAAAACCGGTTTGGTGTGGAATAGAGTGGGGGTTCCATTTGATCTCCCCTTCTTTCCCCCCAAAGAAAAAATATCCGACAAAGCAGTTGACACTCAGCAATCTTTCACCCCTTTACTGCATGTCAGTGAAGCGTAATAACCGACGGTCTATCTGTTGATTTTCAACATGCACTGCAAGATAAGAATATAGCAATTGCACGGCACTATATACGGCATATATATAAAAAAAAAAAAAAAAAAATCTTGATTTACGCTTCAAAAATCCATCATCAGGTCTTGCAGGCATTTTAAGATGACATAAAAAGGGACTTATCAATCTCTCATGTTGAACTTGTCGTTTCGGAATCACTGACGACAAACATCGGGTCAAACTTGTGCAATTTCACCCTTTTATCACCTCCCCGAGAATCGGGCCAATCTTGTGCGATTTAGAAGTGCAAATCTATGAGAATTTTCATCCGAGACGACATTTTTTTCTCCTCTTTCTCCTTCTCTCTTATCAATCCCGTTGGAGTTGCAATTAGGAGATTGATGTGTGAAATTGTCAGGATTTTCTCCCTCCCCTTTGATAATCTCCACAATGGGGTCTTGAAATGGAAAAACTTTCTCTCGACCTCTACATTTTTTTTTCTTTTTATTTTAATCAAACCCCAAGATCAAGTGGACTTCACTTTTTTATTTTTTTTTTTGGTTGAACTTCACTAAGTTCTTGTTCAATGGAATTAGTTCGCTAATCCGTTTATTCCTTTTTTTGTATGCGGAGAAAAAATTGTTAATTTCTTTTTCCGTCAAAACAGAACAATTAGCAAACTGGATTAGTAGAGAGTTTGTACTTTTGTCATTTCTAAGTTGCAATGATTAAAGCCAGTTAAATATTAATGCAAAAATTATTTCATTATCCCCTTCCTCCGTTTCACGATCTCGAATTACAGCTGTTGTCGGTAGATGGCACTAATCTAATTGCTAATTTCTGACATTTTATCTGCTTTCGGTGTTATTGTGTGAACCCACTGCACAAAAAATGAGATAATCTCATCTTTGGGGACCCAAAAAGAAGTCAGAATTAATTCCGTTAGCAAGAAAAACAGTGAAAATAAAAAAATCAATCGAATCTTCCATTTATAAACACTAAAACAGACTAACAAATGATTTGTAAAATTCAATTATGCAAAAGTCTCTTGTCTTGTAAGTAGATTCGAGCAATTGGTAAATTACACCCGATATATAAACTCCTTAAACTGGCTCGGCGAGTCTCGATGGACACCAATCTGTCAGTTAAAAGGCGTGAAAAGACAATTTATTTACACAACACGAGCTCGAGCGTCCTTGTGTTCCTCGAATTAGGTTGTGTCCACCATTACCGGGCGGCAAAGCACACAACAAGTCGAGTTCTCAGCGTTGAAATCAATTCACTCTTCCGTGTTTCTTCCTTATATTAGCAATTACTTATAAACATCCATCCGTGATGCTTCTATATACTTGTAAACAGGGATAATTAAAAAATTCAGTGACACGCGACGAATCAAATTAAAATTTTTATCTCTATCTTTAATTTCCAAAAACAATTGCAAACTTTTTTTACTTCAATTCATTTTAATAATTAAATTGTTTCTGACAAATTGGATTGGATTTATCATGCTACGAATTCCATTCTGAGAAATGCAGAAAGCGGGGTTAATTGATGTCAAAGATAGTAAATGCCAATATCAGTCATTGAAGTGTGAATAAAGTCATTAATTAATTTATACTTTACATTTTTTTGACCATATGGTTGTTTATACACACACAAAAAAAAATTTTTCTCGTTTTATTTATTTATTAGGCTTGTTTCAGCTACCATCTTTACAATGTAACTCGCAAATCATGAGATGTAATGTTGAAATTGAGTACTCTCTCGAGATGAGTAGCTGCATTTTTTAAAATCCATTTGTCTCGGATGAAAAAGTGCATGTTAAAAGGCGACTAACCAATGGAAGCTTTCCCCTTAATACTTCCGTGAACAGGGTGAAAATAAACCGTTTGATTCCAAGATTTATTCGATGGCTTAGAATTGCCATTAATATATCATACGATTTTTCAGACAGTGAAATTTTAATGCCCCGTTTTTACAGCATTAAAAACACGTTCAAACACCTTCGACTCTCGCTGGCTGCTGCCCACTAAAAAGATTTTATACTGATTACTTTATAAAAAAAAATGTTTTTCAGGTAATAGAGACAGAAATGCCATTTATAAATTAGCAATTTTTTAATTAAAAATCACTTTTTCGCATACTTATTCACCGAAAGTGTTGAGGAATTGCACTTAAAAGTCGGTTCCTTTGAAGCTCGGTGAAAAGGTATGCATCAAAGTTGGTAGAGCCACTTCCAACGACTGTAACGATGCCGAAGTGACATCCAATTTTAATTGTTTCACTTAAAAAGACACGAAGAAGCGAAATAATAAAAAAAAAATTCCATTTAAGTAATTTAATGGCGTTTAAAACACTCGTTGTTTAATTGCCAGAGAGAGAGAGAGAAAAAGAGTGACGTCGTCGTCGTCGAAAGGCAATAAACACATTACACGTTTAAAATCCTTGCTTGATCAAACAAATATTATTTCCTTTACTTCATTCCCTTTGCCCGGAGCCTTGTTTACAGGCAGACGCATCTTACACGAACACCTGACAACCTTCTAAATACGAGATTTCTTCCTTTTTTCCCCTCTTTCTTTTCTGTTCATGCACACCGTTGACAGCAGGTGAAATTGGAAAATGCCACAAGCACTGCGACCTGCGAAAAATAGATCCACCAATTGCACACGAGCTTGCTAAAAGCTCGGGGAAGGAGGAGAAGGAGGAGGAGGAGAAAGAAGAAAAAAAAATCCTTTCCCTCTTTTTTGTGTGAATTTCTAACCAATTTTACAGCGTACATTCAATCCTCGGCACAGATTGAAAACTCCACGGCTCCCAGATTCCTCTGTTCCGCGAGCAAAATACAATCCCTCTTGAGAGAGAGGCCAAAAGCAAAAGAAATACAATCGTTTCAAATACCAATGCAGCTCTGATTGAATGGGAATCGGTCGTGTAAACGCACGAATGTATAAATAAAAAATGATTCCATGACGTATGGAATGGTGGGAAATTAAAGAGGAGAAAATAGAACGGTGCTGCTGCTGCTGCTGCACGAGTGTTTGTTTATTTATAACCGAGTTGCAGCTCTGCGATCGCGAGTTATGAACGACGTATAAGGAAATGGACGATGCAATTACGTGTCGTAGGGGGGTTTTGTAAGGTGGTGGGTGAGGGGAAATATGGTTGCAAACCACTGGATGTAACGAGTGGTTCACACGTGACAGTTATGAGAATTGCTCGTTCGAGATGGCTGACTTACGACCCACCACTAGGGAGCTGCGTTATGTATGTTGACGAAGTAAATGATTGGGGGATTTCATGGCAGCCATCTTGCTTTGAATTACAGTTGATCCAAAACGTGAGATTTTTCCCTTATTTTCAACAAATTTATACAATTTCTCCCCACCCCGAAAGGCCGAAAGAGGGCACCGAATTTTAATTTTTTTTTTATACCTGTGATGGATTTGTTTTGATCCCTGATCCCCCATTTTTTTTCCTGCCCAAAAATTCAAAAACAAAATGACGCCTCTAGCTAAAAACATTTGTTTGAGTAGGGTTTAAAGGTAGGTTGATACTTGTGTTCACACTTATGCATACGCAAAGGCAAGTGCAAGGTGTATTGTGGGTAATCCGCAAGGATTATGGGTGTTTTGGGTGTTTATTGAAAAGTGACTTCTATGTGATTTCAAGAAGCGGTTCTAGCTTTGAATGCATCGCTTCAGAACTAGCCGCTAGATGGCCACGCATGCGCAGTTTCTGCCACGGTTGATCCAGGAACTTATTCTTTGTTCTAAAGAGGCTGACTCCAACAATTAAAATGGCGCGCCAAGATGTAAACAAACTAATCACAACTAACACCGTATGAAATTAATGGAGGTTTCCTTGCAGCCGATCTAAGTCATTCCAAGATGGCGTTTCACAACAAGTGGTTTTTCACTGTACAAAAGCGTGTATATTGTCGCTTCTGAGAAGCCGCTTGTCACCATCTCCGCTTAATCGGTATTTGGCGCTTACTTCTGGTTAGATCTAGCCGCTTTTGGCATTAAGCGGCTAGATCCTTAGGAATTGAATGCACCTAGTGTGACATCATTTATTCAATGTGATTTTACAACTGACAACATTCAAACATTCCTACAACCTTCAGAAACGTTATTTCAATGTTTCCTTCTTTCCTGGGAAGTGTAATTTTTATCAAATTTGTGACCCGTGTTTATTTTACTACCAGTCTTCCGATTTGTTAAATCTAGCAGCTTGCGTCTAGCGAATACGAACCAGTGTGAACACAATTTTGTCTGCATCCTTTTACGTTGCTTAGGTGTGAACACAAGTGTTAACCTAGCTTTAGTTTAATCAGTTTAATCAAAATATTTCTTGCGTAAACATTTGTCATACTTTGCCTGGATCATATTTTTTATTTAAAATTTTTTTTTGTTGATGTTTTTAAAGTGTCACACGTTGTGCTTATTAAAGCGAAATGTACAACTTTAGTTTGTTTTAGTGATAAGCCGGTTGCTGGCAATTGGTTTTATAATCCTATTCCAAATTTTGTGACTGCATCTGGACTTTTCCCAATGAGATCAAGTTTAAGTACATACACAGTCCTATTCAATTTCAAAATAGAAATGAAACAAGAGGAACAAGGGAACGGAACCACAAGAAACAAATTAAGTTAGACGATCGGTCGAGTTTAAAAAAATAAAAAAAGAGCGGGGAAAATCAATTTCAATCCAAACTTGTTTGCAAATCAAATATGTTTACTTTTATGCGCGCCACACATTTCCCTTGCAAATACCGCTGTAATAAATTCCCCGAAAAACCCACTCATTGCATTTTCCAACCTCTTAAATAATTCCCACCGTCACAATACTCTCCGATATCATCCAATACGTTGTTTATCATGAGTTGCGCCATCTGGTGTGTGACTCATCATCAGTAAAATACAAATTTTATTTGTTTTCGGCTCAACTCACGGGATTATCGTGAGTTGTGGGCTTCACTGCACATTGGCGAGTAATCCCCAACCGTTCTATTGTACATTGGATTTCTGGAGGTCTTCATTCACCTGCCAAGACAAGAAAAAAGATGGCCGAAAAACAGTCCATAGTTTTTTTTAGAGATTATGGTGTAGGGTCAACCCAACTTTAAACCCACAACGCCTGGAATTTTCTGAAGATATATTTTTCATCTTACTTACTCATACACCCACACTACATGCAAAACTTCAACATCCAGGTTCATCCTAGAGAAATTTTTTTTTACATTTTCCATATGTATGTTTCATAGGTATATACTTTATACTTCAACCGTGAGCGTATTCAAATGAAAGTGAAAGCCAAAGCCAAAGCAAACCGCAATACAATTTCCCTGTTGTTGACATGGTGAAACTACTAATTCATTAATTCATACGATCTGGTTTGTCACTTGGGCTTAGAAAACTTAGAAATTTTTGTTTTGGAATAAGAAAATCTTAAGCCAAAAATGAAGTTCAATTTTTGGGTAAATTTTTTAGTGCAAAATTTTAAGTACCCTACCAGTAGATAAAAGAAGTCATTTACGCATTTCTCAAGTAGGGAAGAGGTTTCAAAAAGGCTGAAATCTTGTTAAACAGGATTAAACATGCTTTTGTTCAAAGTGTTCAAAATGTTTAAGATGTTCAGTGTTGGTGTTCATGATTTTGAACACTAATATGTTTTAATGTCCAATTAATGTTAAAATCAACAGAAGATGATGTCTTACTGACGTCCAAGTTAAGTCACACAGATGGAATGGTTATGCCGTATCAATGTCCAATAAACGTCAAATAACTCAAAAATTGTAATGCACTAATGACGTCTGACAAATGTCAAATAGACATGAAATGATTATATTCTGACGATGTCCAAGTTATGGCATTAAGACATAAAGTGATGATGTCTTAATGACATCAATAATACGATAAAATATGACGTCTTTGATAGACGTATGCCAGACGTGAAACTAGGACGTCTAAATATCATCAACATCTGTAACACTTTAGAGTTATTAGGACGTCTCATTTTGACGTCATTCCAGTCTGAAACTTGACGTCTTTTAGACGTTTGCGCGCATTGGGAAAGCCCAAAGAAAATGGGTGCTTACACTTGGGCTTGTGCTCGAGCGGAAGCTGTTAGATCGGTACTGGGGGCCTCCATCTTGTTTTTGAACAATGCATATGCGTAGTGTTTAAGTTGGATTGGGAAATTTCGCCACAAAACCAAATGTGCGCTGCATAAGCACAAGCATAAGTAGCCATTTGCTCTTAATACTTTTTAGCTTTCTACGTGAGCACTGGATTGTGTATATTTTACGTCTTTTTGGTCTTCTTGCATGTAATAATCTAAGCAAATAATTTCACTTAAAACTTCTGAATAGCAGTCAACTTAATGTATTCTTTAAATCACGCATACAGTAGGTGAGTTCATAAAGTATTTTAAACATAAACACTCTTATTTACACACATTTTAAACATGTATATAGTAGTT
>JAQFZO010002978.1:0-10851 GCA_034695885.1 Geophilus flavus | reverse complement strand
CTTGCCATAAATAAAAATATAAATAAAATTTTAATGGTCAATTGTAATTTTTAAATGATTCAACATTTTTTTTTATAAATAGCATAAGGTGTATTTACATCTAATAAAACTGATTATTTAAAAAAATTTTAATGAATTTCTTGCAATAAATTAAAAAATAAAAACATTACCAAATATTAAAATATATAGTTTCTAACTTATTACATCGGGATCGGGATAAATAATTTTTTTTTTACGTACAACTACTCAAGAATTCAACTTGAAATAGTTGTAAACAACACCAGACTAATCAGACAACCCTGGGGGCGTTGTTTTGTGGTAACAGCAACAAGTGTGATCAGTCATATGACGGGTGTGGAGCGATCACCTAAACGATAACAAGTGGCTTTAGGAGTTAAAATTACAAATGTGTGAGGTTATGTGTGTTAGTTTTTACGCCAAATCCCCCACATCCCCCACTCACTCCCTTCGTAGATAACTTTCTAACAGTTAAAAGCAATAATAGCTACGCTCTTTCTCAAATAGAAAGCTTGAAGCTATTGTATTTCATCCCAAACCCATTTACCTGACTGCTTTTGCCTTCACCCTCATCACCCATTCCTTTTTGTATATCCAGCCTTTTCATCAACACTGTGGCCGAACTGGGTCTCGGTTGACCATCGCCCAGTTAAGTTTCCCAACGGTTTTCATGGTCACATGAATTTGAAAAGGAAAACTAGGCTGCCCACTGTCCACCATATATTTTACAAAGCCCGTGATTCACCCCTATCTCGATTCCCTTGAATTATCTGAAGCGTATTGATTTATTTTCAAAAGATGGAGATCATAGATGAGGGAAATATCTTTTCGCTTTATCAGTGATACGGTTATCATATTACAATCTAAATATCAATCTGGAATTTGCACTGTGGTTAAGAGGCACGTGCACAATGGGGTATGGCATTTGTCCACCTTCCCACGCTCTACCTGTTTTATATTTATACCGAGGAAGGAAATAACGTTCACTTCACTTCATTTATGTTGCTATCTGTTCCAGTTCCAGCTCTTGACTCAGTGGAATCCCTCACTAGCCATATGTTGGATGCACCAGGCGGTTTATTACCCCCGTGATTGACTCAGTCAGTGGCCACACAACCCCCAAACCCTCTGATTTTTTTAATTTGATCATCATACGCCATTGATCATGTGCAGGGTTCGTAGTTCCTACAAACATGAGTCTGCACTTTCATTTTGTAAATAAATAAAGAAAAATATAAGACAACGTGATTTAAAAATTAAATAACATTTGTTTTAATAAACTTTCAAAATTCGACAATTTTGTTTTTCTTTTTAAAAAAAAATAAACATCACAGACATTAAATCATCTTTGGCATATTTGGAATTTGGCTTTAAAAGCCTCAAGTTCGTAAAAACTTAAAGTTTTTCTGATTATCACAGTCGAGCAGACCTCTTCGGACACTAAACCACATTACCAAGGACGCCAAACAGATGAGCGATTGGTTTTTAGTGTGTGATGTTGAGACTCCTTGTGTGACATCAGGACAGCCAATGACACGTAACCGGCAGGCAAAGTGTGAGGAGGCGTAACGGTGCGTTGTGGAATGAGGTAGGTGTGGTCAGGTATGGACTCCGTATCAGACCCGGGTGTTGAGCAGCTTCTGGGCGACGGAGGGGGCGTCATAGACGACGCGTGAATCATTTCGATCGATGGACGAACTGGTGTTGGTGCGACACGTTTCGACAATCGGGTGAGAAGTCGAGCGCGGACACCGTTGTCGAGTCCGGGCATGTTGCCCAAGCATGCGGCCACTTCGTTGGCACATTCGTTGAACCCAGAGCGGAAATCGTTTGCATCGTTTCGTCGGTTTGAGGAGACGATAACGCGTTGTTGTTGACGAAGTTCGCGTAAATGACGGACTGTCAGTTCGAGGATATCGGCCTTTTCGAGTTTTGAAGGCTCGGTGATGTCGTTTTTGTAGGTTTCCACGAGTAAATCTTTCAATTCGGTCAGACAGTTGTTGATACGAGCACGACGTCTTTTTTCCAACAGCGGTTTGATAACCTATTTTAAAAATAAAAAGGAATATTTAGAAACATGATCGAGAGAGAAAAATTTGAATTTTTCTTTAAAAAATTATTTTCTAGGTTTAAAAACATTTAAAAACTCGAAACTGGAATGTCAATTTACCTTTCTGTATTCTGAAGCTTTGGTGACACCACGTTCGGCAATGACTGAGTTGATTTCAGCTTCAACGTCGTTGAAAATGTTCATGTTGTTGCAAGTATCCATAGTAGAACTTCGTGTTATCGTGTAGTTGAGTGAGGAGCGATGTGTTCACTCTGAGAGCAAGTATGGGAATGTCGTGAGTCAGCCACGTGCTCCCCATTTATACCCGTGAGTGAGCAGGTGCGAGCAGGTCTCGTGCTCTGGCGTGGGAACTGGCTGGCGTTCGCCTTCCCAACGCGTTCCCACACAGGGTCCCAGGAAGCGCGCATTGTGCTGCAGGGTCGTTCGCGCTTGGCTGACTACGGAATGTCGAGTCCCCTGCGCATCTGGCGCCCGTTGCCCCCTGGCAACTGAGTCTTTGCTAGGAGGGTGGGTGTCACGTGCAAACGATTTGTGTCATATCTGATTTCAAGAACCTTTTAAATAAGTTTGTGTCCATCATCACAATAAACGTGGAAATTTTTATCGATATTTTTTTTTTTCATTAATTATTATTACTAAAAAATGTTTTTATTATTTTATTTAAAAATTTTTTATAAGTCTAATAAATCACTCATGGCATTAAATTGATTTGTGATTAGTTAAATTTTTCAATTTTACCAACTATTAATTTTGGAAATCTGTAGAAAATAGGATGAAAATGGATAAAATTCAATGAAAAACGGCAAAATTCTACGAAAATTGATAGAAATCAATAGAAAACTGCGATTTCCGTCAAACTACGCCTGATTTAAATAGATTCTTCCTTTAAAATTGGCTTAAATTTCTTAAATTTCGAACAATTTGACCAATAATTTTTTTTGGATTTTTAATATTTTTAATCAACTTTTTGTAGCCAATGAAATTATCGATTACAAACATCGTGATTAATCGACCAAAAATTTTAGTCGATTCCCAACCCTAATTTTCTTAATCATAACAAATCAATCGTGTTTACGTTTTTAATTATTTCTCCTCCATCAAAATAGTGATACTGATTACTAAACAATTTACTATCTCCAAATCGAACGCCTCGTGCCTTTTAACAATAGGCACACGTTCCATATCCCCGTTACAGCGACCTGTTTTGTATGGGCATTGAATGAAGGAGGAAGAGGGAGGACGGGGGAGGGTCGAGTGTGTGCCTGAGTTGGGTTTGGGTGGCAGCAGGTAGGTTAGAGTCGAGCGTGGGAACGCGCAACTCACAGCCTTCCCAGTAGCGGCATGTGCGTGGCGTGTGTGGGGCAGATGGGGCGCGCCTGAGGCGAGGGCAGAGCGCGAGTCGAACACGCGTAAGCACGTGGCCACGCACAGTAGGCGGAAGAATGCGGTGTCTACGCATCACCATTCACCAATCATGACACTAATTTATATTATCCGAGTGCTTTACCCGAGAAATATCTTTTTTTTAAAAAAAAATAATAAAAAAGTTAATGATGAATCAGGAAATTTATTTCATTTCGTTTTTTCCCGCTTTTTTTTCAAAAAATGTTTTTTGGAACATAATACTAATTGAATTTTGATTGAATTTTAATTTGATTTTAATATTTCATCCAATGTAAATTTTTTCAATTTTTTATTTCGGTAAATTTTTTTTCCAAGTAAATTATATACAGTAATCAGAGTTTTTAAGATAGGGGGATTGTAATACCACCTTTCATTCATTCATGGCTGCATAAGTTGGAATGCTGCCGTGCGCAGTGACGTCACGTGCCAGGTGTGCGATACCCCGTGGGAACAAGCGTCCGCAGAGTTCCCATCGTCGTCGACACAAGCCGATAGACGAGGCAAACACTCACCTGCAGAGGGGACTGGGGAGGGATGTTGATAAGGGTGTGTGTGCCTGCACATTGGCGCCTTATCAAGTGGTCATGTGACTCATACCATCAGCATCGAGTTTTCCCGTAATTTTACCCTTAAACGAAATGTCTGTTCGAGTAATTAGTGATTAGTGATTAGTAGTATAAAATACTGTTTAAGGTCCCCAGCGACGAGTAATTAGTTATTGACACTTGAAACGTGGTCGATTAATCATTCGTCGACATGATTTGAATTTGTTCATTTATATTCTTATGTAATTAAATTTTCGTATTTTTTAATTGAAAATACCGACTTTTGACTTTCATTCATCTTATTCATTTCATTACATCAAATGTTTACTAGGAGCTTCCAGGCATGGCCTTGATCGACCACTTAACCGGACCAGTTCACTCAGGAGGAAATTGAAGCAATGCAAGAAAAACGCGACATGTTTTTTAGCATTGGCATCCGCGCACCCCTCCCCACTATAAAAATGCAGTGTGAAACTCACGATGTAAGAAAGATGTAACACCTAGAGTTAGAGTACGTTTGTTTTTACCTCCTCCATAAAGAGCGCTAGAAATCAGTTTTACTCGACTAATTGCTTTTTTATTGGCTTTGTCAACTTAATTTAAAACAACCATTTAATGTCTAAATAAACAAATAATTTTTAAAAAAACAGAAGAATCTCAATAAATGGTCTCATAATATTTTAGCAATTACAGGTTTTTGTAATGCCCTAACTGCATAAATTAATTCATCGAAATTTCTAAGACTGGTAAATTTTTGACATCACTTGTAAAATAATTACTGGCATACATAGCTGTGCTAAACATAGAAGTTTGAATTGAGCTGTCAGAATATTTTTTTATTTGAATTTTATCTCAATTTGTTCAAGTGTTATAACCGAAAGAGTAGCTGCATTCAAAAACTAAAACAAATTTGTGTTTTAGTTGTATTTTGTGTTTTAGACGTCATATTTGTTCTCATTAAACCGAGAATTAATGAGAAACAAGTTACGCCTAAAACACAAAACACAACTTTTGTTTTAGTTTTTGAATGCAGCTAGTGAAATTTGAATTTTGGTAGTTCTTAACTTTTTCCCCAGCACATTTTCACCAAATTTCAAACTCTATACACGAAATGATAAGTCTGGTGAGTCTTTTAATATTCACTAAACTTTTGCATAACTTTTACAGTATTCCAATATTTTGGCACGGAGTAATAGGATGAAATTACAATTATAGAGTAGTATTATGCGCTGATTGCTTTGAGATTACCGTCAGAGTGATCTAAGATAATCTTGTAGTCGACTATTTGGGAATAATGAGTTGCCATGGAAACAAAATTATTGCATTGGACAGACAGATAGACATATGGCTTATAAGGTCGCCAGTAGCTACTCTATACTATGGCCATACGCGACCTGTCAAGACCAAAAGAAAACAATAACAAGACACACCAAGACCCAAAACAAACACAATACAAAAAATTACACATTCCTGTTCAATGTCTCCACCGTATTGGGACAACTCAGTCGATGCGAGTGGAACGAAGACACTACTGGCACAACCAAATTGAAAAAAACAAAAAAAAAAAACCCTCAAACAAGTAAAGGAAGAAAAGGGGGCGCAAATAGTACGTTTGGGACTTAACCATGTATCCTGGGCTGCTAATCAGAAGATAGATGAGCCAAAGCAGAACCTCCAAGAATGGAGGAATGCGAAGACCCATCTTCATAGGCTAGGGGGAGGCCTGAGGCCCCAACCTGCTACTCTCATCTCCCAATAAACAAAAGCGGGTGCAATGGCCATACTGCCGGAAAAAACACCTCAATCCTCCATCAAATCACCGAAAGAAAAACAGGTCCCTAAAAATGGAAAGTAAAACCAACCAGGAACCCAAAGCAAATGGATACATGGAAAAGGTAATTGAAGAAGTGAGAAAAGTGGAAAAAGAAGTGACAGGAAAGAAAAGATCACCAGTAGGCCCTGTTGGCTTCAGCACCAAGCAACCACTTGGTGCCTACTAATAGGGGGAACCACAGAGAGGTAGGGCTTGAAAGTTTCTCCCCCATTGCATTGGACAGTTGAATTCTTTGGGAGGTGTCAACTGTTGTGCTCTATTTGGTGAAGATTTAATTATTCATTGATGATGATATAATGGTTTGCATCATCAATGCCAATTAGTTATTGATATTGTATCTGTCAGTAACCCATAGCGTACTAAAAGCTGTACACAATTCCATTCCATGCTCAATAACATTATCTAAATAAGGCAATAACAATTCTTGAATTGCTTGAGTTGCTCATAGTACTGCAGAGCATAGTCCAAAAAAACTTTCTATTTTTGAAAATTTGTCTTTATTGTGAATAGGCAAATTCTATAGCAGTTGGAGTAGTAGTAGTAGTATTGGTAGTAATAGTAGTAGTAGTTTAAGATCCCCAGCAGTTACTATGGCCAATCAGGACATATCACATACAAAATCACAAACTTATACAAGATAAACACAAATCCAAAAAATACACAATACTTTTCTTTACACAGTCCATTAAGTTGCAAGTCACAATGTACAGTATGTCTCCATGGTTAAGGGTCAACCAAGTTGATTGCAAGTAGTGCGTACAAATGCATCACATGCACAACCAAAATTGAAAACGAAACCAAAAAATCAAAATTACTTTCAAGGATAGAACTATAGAAGGAATACCCGTATGTGGAATATAGAGAAGGATTCTATTTAATCCCAAGGCTTTATGTTGGAAGAAAGACAAATTCCAACAGTTCACCAAGAGGGGAGAGGTGTTGAGTTACGTCTTTGCAAGCTTATGAGAGGCACCAAAATCATGCCTGGTAAAGATGAACTTTAAGACCGAATATTGTTAAAGAAGAGAAACATAACCAGAAGGCCTTGTTGGATTGAGCACCAAGAGGCCGCTTGGTGCCTACTAATGAGGAAGAACAATATAGTGGTAGGACTTGGAAGTTTCTCTCCATAAGGAATTGACTAATCCCCATTTCGATCTATTAAGACCTCATGACTCAACAATTAATTTAGGTTCTCAAGTTTTCACATCACAGAAACCAGTCTGGGGTGTAAAAGGTTTATCAGTTTTATTCCTGATGGAGTATTTTAATTTAATTGAATCAATTGTTCCTGATTACCTACATTCTATTGTTTTGGATGTTGAAAGACAATTTGCAAAATTGTGGTTTGACTCTAAATGTCATACTGAGGGTTTGTATGTTGGTAATAAGATAACAGAAATTGATAATAAATTGCTAAGTATTAAGCCTCCTAGCTTTATATCTAGAATTCCCAAAGTAAACCATCAAATTATTTATGTCATTGGTCACTTCTAGTTAAAAGTTATGGTTTGTTACTTGAAGAGCAAATTACAACTGGTGATGTAAAATTTGTAAACGAAATGCTAACTTGTAAGTGATTTTGTCAAATGTACAGAAACACTATGGCAATGAGCATTGTTCCTTTAATGTACATTTATGTGCACACTTAGCTATGGCTGTAAATAACTGGGGTCCAATATGGGGTCATTCTAGGAGACTTGTATGCAACAGCGAATCAAACACCTTACGGTACTTCTTTACTTCTTACTGCAATGTGAACTTAACCTTAAGGGTTTTTTTTTCGTTCGGAGAATACCGTACTTAGTTTATCATCTGTAGGGATATCGTCTGCCGTTAAGATCGCCCCAAATTTTGCTAATCTTGTGGTCACATATTTTTATCTCGAGAGGCCATTCCTTATCTGTCCCTTGACAACACATTCAGTATCATCTTGGTATCGTTAGAATCATCTGATTCGAAACAATGACAACCGAAAATAACTTTTACGACACGACCAGGCTAGAATGCAATCAAGAAAGATAATCAGTAGGCCCTGTTCACTTCAGCACCAAGACGCTGCTCGGTGCATACTAATGGTGGGGGGGTACCTTGTAAAGGTAGGGCTTGGAAATTTCTCTCCCCAGAAATACAATGGACTTACAGATAAAAAAGATTGTTGGAAATAAAACTTCTGGATAGCTAGTCATTTTCAGTCAATATTTTGTTAGAGTTGTTTGAACTTCCAAAGCCCACTAATTAAGCTGAATGAAATACTAGTTAGTATCGAATTACTTGAGCAGTAATTGCAGACTTGCATAATGTTATTGGACATTACACTGCCCAGTGGCAAAAAGGTACCACAGCCGCAACCGAAATGAACAAAACTGAAAAATCATAAATTGTAAAATCAACGCAGAAAGAATGACCAGAAACCCAAAACAACAATAGACAAGGAAAAGAAAGAATGAAGGAAGAAAATAAGATAAAAGATCAATCATCAACACCAGTAGGCCCTGTTAGCTTTAGCACCAAGACACCACTCAGTGCTTACTAATGGGGGGAACCATGTAGAGGTATAGGGCTTGGAAGTATCTCTTCTCCCTCTCCCCAAATGATAAAACAAACTGAAAAATAATAAAACAAAACCAAAAGAGCAACCAGGAACTCTAATAAACAATGGAGACATGGAAATAAAAAAATAAAGTGAGAAAAGAAGATAAATGATTACCAGTCAGCCCTGTTGGCTTCAGCACCAAGATGCCTCTCAGTGCCGGCTAAAGAGGAGAACCACAGAGGTAAGGCTTGGAAGTTACCCCTTTTCCCAGACATGAGACATTAGCTAAGTGGCATCACATAACATTTTCAATGAATCAAAATTTGATGTGCTATGGAAATTTCGCATCACCTGTGTTTCGACACAAGAGAAACACTTCGACCACAGTTTGTCAAAACAATTCCCCGCAAGTTTAATGGTGTGGGGATGCATGAGTGCTAAACGTGTTGGAGAATTAATTTTTTATAAATGAATTTTTATAACGGATAAATGCCGAAAATTATCTGAAGATGTTAAGAAAATGAAACTGTAGCAAAATTTCAATATTTTAACAAACATGGACAGTGTGCCATTAGCTGTGAAAATCTAACCAGCAGATGAGAATTTCTTACACAAAATGACCGTCAGATAGTCCTGATTTGATTCCTGACTGAAAATTTGTGGCGAATATTAAAGAAAAATGTTACCGTACTCCAGCAAAATTTTAGAGAAAAATAGGCTACAACAAAAGAGCTATACTGAAAGCGGTTTTAATTGAAGAATGGGGAAAGTAGTAGTAGCAGTAGTAGATATATGGCTTATACAGTATAAGGTCGCCAGTGGCAATACAGTACGGCGACCTGTCAGAAACAAATTTAAGTCAACATCAGTATAAACAATCACATAATAATCTGAATCCCAAAGTGTATACACAATCCAATATTTTTACACAATTAAAATATCACACTCGTGTCCCTATTGTGTACCCAGTCAATGCCAAGTGGAATGAAGACACACCATTGGCACAACCAAAATGGAAAAAACAAACTGAAAAATCATAAAACCAACATAAAATTCAAAGCGTAAAGAATTACCAGGAACCCAACCCAAAGCAGCAATGGAGACAAGGAGAGAGAAAATTGAAGCAGCAAGAAAAGAAGAGAAAAAATTACCAGTTAGCTTCAGCACCAAGACACCACTCAGTGCCTACGGTACAAATGAGAGAATGGGGGAAAATCACATCAGAAATTTCTAGAAGAAAAGTAAAATCTGGCTTCTAGAACTCCCGCAATCCAAACGTAAAATAGTGGTCTTAAGCTTAAATTTTAATTGTGCTGGTAATTGGGGTAAAATAAGTTTAAGATAAAAATTAGAGTTTTAAGTGTTTCAGAAAGCCCAACTCTGGTGCTTTCATTCAATGGTGCATACCAGAACTCCATAGCTTTTGCCAGTCATTAGGTAAGACCAATACAATAGATTCATTCAGAAAAAAGCGAGGTGGTCTAATCTGTTTGAATGCATGTAATACCGCACTGACATTTACACAAGTCTTAACAGCGACATCTCGTGGCAATTGGGCCTATTTATCAGCAATATTCTATCAGGGTCTATCTCTCTGACCCTGATTCTATCATGTAACCATGATGTAACACATGAAATTTCCTCAAAATTTTTCTCAAACACGGAATATTTCTATAAGTAAATTTAAAGTACGTACGGTACCTTGGAAAGAAAGATATTTATAAGTTATTTTTATTACAACTTAGGCCAAAGGATAAAAATAGGTCACAAAGTTCGTAAGAAAAACATTTTTCTTATTTTTTTGTTTTAAAGTTTTTACACAAACATAAAAAAAAAATTATAATCTTTGTGTTATATGTTGAATAAAATAAAAATAATTTACACAAATCATAAAACAGGTGTTTTTAGTTTTTGACAAGTAAACTTTCCTGGAATTCAAATTCAAGGTCACCACACGGATCCGCATGGGTCCTATCTAATCTAAATACTGGGTCACGCAAGGCAGCTCTTGTCCACTCCATTTCATTTCATTCCTCTCTGACACTGACTGGGTGCAAACAACAATGAAAACAGGAAAACAAGTACCGGTAAGATTGAAATACTCGCATTTGTAACAAGCACATCACTGGGTGGAGTTTTATATACATTTGTTTCAAGGTAAAGCCATCCCCCTGGGTTCGAATAAAAGTAATTTTAGCTCGATTGGGGTAAAACTTTTCGAACTGCGAATTTTTTTAGCTCACGACCCCACAAAATGTGCATGACTCAACGTTTCAGCACTGTTTTCGTCATTTCCAGTTGCTTAAAACTATCGTATAACCACTCAAATTAGTCAAGTCGACCCTCCTCGTTCTACTAAAACCAATTTCAGACCGATCGGAGCAGTACTTTTCGAGCTATGAATTTTTTTAGCTCACGCGACCCCAAAGTGTGCTTTTGGATC
>JAQFZO010002977.1:0-10852 GCA_034695885.1 Geophilus flavus | reverse complement strand
CTGGATACACAAGTTTATGTTTGACAAGTGCAAACATGCTAGCTTGGGAATATCTAGCTTAAGATAAGCTAGCTCACGATAGGCTAGCCTACATCTGAGCTATGTCTAGTGCGAACAAGGTATAAGCGTCCATTTTCTCGTCAGGGCCAGTATTGCACATGCTTCCTCCAAAACGCTATGCGCTACGGTACCGCTACCTTTCTTTCAAATGTAGTGGCTCTACCAGCGCTACCGCTACTTTTGCACATCTTGCCGCTACTTTCCCGCTACTCGTGTGTATAGTATGATTATTAACCCGCAAAAGTCACTTACACACACAAATTGTTATTTTAAACACAAAATTATCATTTTTAAACTCAAAATCGATGTTTTTCTCAAACAATTGGACAGAAATATTATCTCTAACTACCCAGAAATAATACAGATATAGTAATAATAATAATCATTCATAAAGTAGCGCCATTAGATGTGTGCTACTTTAGCTACAAAAGTAGCGCACTATTAGTAGTGGTAGCGCGTGCAACACTGTTCAGGGCCTAAGGAGTTTGTGCTGGCCAGACTTAAAATATACTGTAGTTAATCGAATGGCTATGAGTCATAAGTCATAAGATAAATTTATAAGTCTTGATAGATAACTTATATGGTTTAAGGCTTATAAGTTTGGTGAACGTAAACTCCGTATTGCAAACATTTGATATACTTTTTGTGTGCTTTATTTATTAAATTACATAGAATTTTCATTTTCTTTAATTTTAAAAAGTGTAATTTACCAAAGAAGACAAACTACAATATTAACCAATATTTACATAGTATATAAATTATCATGATTAAATTTGTTATTAGAGTAATGGCCAGTTCATTTTCTTCATACAGTTGTATATATTTTTGAAGACAGCCTCCTGGGATGTCGAAAGTCGCAACTAGTCATTAGTCTCGTTAAAGTTACTTTTTTTCCCATGGTTTTTATTTTAATGACTTTATTCATTATCCGAATGTCACGTGTGTCGATTTTACTCCACGACTGCAAGTGGGAATGCCGCGTGACCTCGAGTCAGTCAGTCCTACATGCCATGTAAACGCAATCGTTTTCGGATTATTCGACAGTCGTAGAATTACGATAACGTAAACAAGCACCATGTTGACGACGACGTGACTGGAATTTTGTGGAAAATTTTCGCTAAGTTTGGCATGTGGACGGACGGACGGACGGACGGAGATGGAATATTCCTTTGGCATCGGATTTTCTTCATCTCAGCAGTCAGCAGTCAGCATGCACTGCACTCACTGTCGATGACTTCAAACAAAACAATAAACATAGGATTTTTAGGTCACGAAAACAACACGTGGAGATTTTCCACAAATTCTTGGTATGGATTTTACTAGGTACCGTACCGTACCGTTTGTTTGTCGAGTTTACTGTAGAGATTGGATTATTATTGATTCGCAACTAGGGGTGGCAATCCCGGGATTCGGGATTGAAAATGTCATAATCCTGGGATTAAGTCAAAAATATATATTTTTTTAAATTTCTTTTCGAAATTTTTTTTTTTACCGTAATGTTTTATTTTTTGTCTGATATCAAACATAATAGGAAAAATTCCTGGAAATTCCACCAAAATAATTTGAATTTTCCTTCAAACCTTAACTTAAAACATAAAATTCTCTGGTTAGGGCACAAAAATAGGGTTTACAATGACGTTTTGCCATTTTAGAATCAGGTCTAAAATGTCGGTACCGTATGTCATTGCATGCTGGTCAGACTGACCATTTTCTGCTGAAATCGGATCCTAAACTCCCAATTATGTACCGTTATTTAGTTGAATTGCATCAAAAATGCTGTAATCCCATTAAACTCCTTCAGAAAATGATACTTTCCTGCTGAGGTGGGGTCCAAAATGCCTTAATCCCGTTAAAATCGGGTGAAATTGAGACTTTTCTGTGAAAATCAGGTAGAAATGATGATGAAATCGGGTCCAAAATGCCGTAATTTCGCTAAATCGAGGCAAAAATGTATTAAAATCTGGTGTAAACGCCGTTTTTGAAATCCCGCAAAATAGCGGGATTCAGAGATTGTTATCCCGGGATTTCGGGACTGTAATAAGAGCCGGGACCCCGGGATTGCCACCCCTATTCGCAACCTGTTACGAAATTCTGTTTTTCACGTCCCGGTTAAATTTTAGACATTAAGGGCTAATTTATCAGTAAAAACTAATATTGCTTTATTACGTAAAGAATTTGCTGAAAAATTGATGACAAATTCTGCCACCAGGATCAAATATTTAGAGGAATGAGAGAGAGAGAGAGAGAGAGAAAGAGAGAGAGAGAGTCGGATCGATTCGGTGGATATTTATCGAAAAAATCGATCCCGGGCATCATCATCGACGCCCGTAAAAAGAGGCCGCCGCACTGTATATAAAAGTTGGAACGCAGAGGCTGAATTTGGAATTTCTTGCCACTGAAATATTAAACGCGGGAATAAATTCCGAGTCGGGCGAAGTGTGCAGCGACGTTTCGCCAACTTTATGTCAATAATTCAATGATAACACTCGAACCGGTAGTCGATCACATCCACGACCTTTATGGTGTAAACAACACCGTTCTTGCTGCACGCGTTTTCGAGGTGACTCGACTCTACTCTACTCGCTGCTCCCACTCTCCCATTTCCCACGGTTCGATAAAATCACTAAGGAACCGAATATATTATTCGTCAACGATCCATATCCAAAGAAACAATATTTCGATAGTCTAAAAACAATAAAAAAAAACATCGTGATGTCCAAACGGAGATGTCTGTTTGGTAATTTAGTGGACACTGAGGTTTTTACTGAAAAAGCTTAAAAATTGCAACAATCAATGGAAAAGAAAGTTTCTGAAGTTATAAAAGCAAAAAGAAGCCCTATCAACTTCGGAGTTTAAGTTTTCATCTATGTCCACTAAAATAACAAACGTGACATTTGATCAATTGTTACATTTTTCTTTCTGCTGATAAATGTGTTGGCTATTGTAACATTTAATTTTTATATCTTTTTAGCTTAAATAAAGCTATTTCTGTAGGTTTTGTTGCAATTTTTAAGCTTTTTCACTAAAAACCTGTGTCCACTAAATTACCAAACAGACTGTACTGTACGGTGGATTCACATTGCCACGATACATATCGCGATTTTTGACGTTACTTCTGTTTCTCGGTAACCTGATTTTCAAAGTACGTGCACCATGTACTTCGTATCGTAACACTATTTTGGAAATCCCACCTATCACATAGCATTTAGCTGTGACATCACAGTCACGTGACTACTCACCATATTGGAACAAACGTCAAAAATCTCTGAAATCCCATAAATCTTCTATAATCTTAAAATCTTTAGAAATTTTTAAAAAAATATAAACTTTGTTGCCAAATTATCCGAAATGTCAGACTCCTGGAAATCGCATTAGTGTGAACTATCGTGCAATTTCGCTTGAGAATTTGTGGCAGTGTGAACCCACTATCATAGAGTAATTAAATACGTATAGGAAATCAAAGTAAATAAGTTTGAATTATGCAAAATAAAATGCAAGAACAAAGGAAACCATAATTAATAGCATCCCAGCCACAGGATGGCGCCACTGTCAAAGGTCACTTTTATAGTAATTACCCAAATAGACAAAGGAAATGACCGAGAGTGCCGGCTCTTATCATCCTTTCTCTATGCCACCCACCATCATGCCATTGACAGTTATCATTTTTGCCACTAAACATGACATCGGTCGGCCATCGATAAAATATCTATCGTTGGGTATTTTTAAGTAGTGGGCGTGGACCATAAGTTAGGTGAGCGTGATTAGTTTTCCTTTCATTTCCTTTTTTGTTGCTATGGAACGTGCTTGCTTCACTTAGCAGTTTCTTCATTTCCTATAAATCTGATTGGTACGACGGATTCTGCTCTCGTTCGTTCGTTCCATTTTTTTCTGCGGTGGTTGTTAGGGGCGGCATAAATCTTGCGCGTGTCTGATATGGTCCCCCGATGGCGAGTGCAGAAGAGAAGCCAAGAGAAGAGAAGAGAAGGTGTCCAATGGAATTCGGTTTTTGGATGGATTGGGTTTTGGGAGTCAGTTGGGAGGTAGTTGAAAGTTGTTGAAAGGAAACCCCGGACTTAGGCATAATGCGTGTTCGACCAAGTGTTGCAGCAGGGAATTTGCAGTTTTCGGCTAAAGGTGTATGAGCCAGCAAGCCTTGAGTCGCTATAGAGTTACACTTAAAATGGAATTGGGAGGAGGAGAGTAGGAGGAGGAGGAGGCAAGTTGCAGCCACGGTGGTGGTAACGAAAGCGATAAAGTGGATGCCTCTTTTTTTTAGTCGCTGATGGGTTACTGGGAAATTGATCGGAGGACTCGGGGTCGACCTCGTTTTCGAGACGTTTCCGTGCAAGGAATTTTCTGCATACGTGTCCTGGATTTTTAAGGACGAGGAATTCCTCTACTAGTTCTACATTTAATGCCATAACTTTTTTTGTATTGATGAAAAAGTCTGTAAATTTAGGAGAAAAAACTCTTGAGTTGAGGATTCTTTTAAGCACAAGTAGAACTTAATTCGTTGGATAGTTTTTTTTTAATGCGCAATTATAATAAGGGACGGACTTTTCAAAAATTCAAAAACTGTATCACGACTCGTGCTACGAGTCTTAGCACGAGATTCTTTTCTTATTTTGGTCACGGGACTCGTGCTACACCTTGTCTTAACACTTTAAGACAAGAAAAACAACACGACCTCGCGGACCATGTGCTAAGTTTCGTTCTTGTGTTACTGTTGGGTTTTTATACTATGATAGGTCAAGTAGTCGAGTAACCTTGACCATAGGCAGCCATCGTGAAAGTATGATAGATCGACAGAATGCAGTTGGTGTTTTGAGGTCTAACAAAAGATTTTCATGTCTCGTGAGTGTTATTTTTGGTTCCCCCTACATCAAATTGACTCACTCGAGTGGTTTTCTTGCAGAATATTGCCAGGGGAGAGTAAAAATCAACGAAATTCGGACCCACATTATTAGTGATTGTCGCTGGATTTTTAGACTAGTTTTTTGATTGCTAGCGACCTAATAAAGGTTTTTCAACGCCTTAAAATATTATTTTAGACTTAATTAGTATTTACAAATTTCATGGCACTCGGGTTAGTAATAGCACAGGTACATTCAAATACAGAACATGAATTTTACATGTTTAATCTCGTGCTCGTGCTACGTAAAACGTGCATGAAAACTTTTTGAATTGGCCTACTGAAACACTACCCTTAAAAATTCGGTCTTTCGCATGTCGTCGCTTCGGAATTTCCGGGTGACTCATATTTGGGCCTGCAGTGTTTGCATTGTCGTCCTTAATCATGTATATTGGGTAATAATATAATTTGGTAATAATGACCAAATTCTTTAATTTCTTAGTGTGCAATTACGCTCTGCTTTTGGTATTTGAGTTTTGGATGGCAAAAGAGTTATCGAATTAGCCCCGTTGAATAGCAGTGACACTTTGAAACGTAGGCACTTTTATTTGTCAGTGGATGGAGTCACAGATTTATTGATTATAAATTCATTACAAATGTGTTGTAAACACAAATTTAGTGGTTGCAAACGGACAATATTAAATTAGTAGTACGTAAATTTATTGACAAATTGAGTCGAATTTATAATCAATAAATCTGTGATTTTTCCCAGTAGTAAATAAAGGTGGCTGTGGTAACTGCTGGTAATTCCACACCCATACATCTCATTTAACGGCATGTTCTACTGTACTAGACCAGAAGCTGTGAGTAAATATACTGCGCATCGAAAGAAATTGGAGTGTCGCATATTGGAAAATCAAAATAAGGCATTACAAAAATTAAAGTTAATTAAAGTTTATGTCATAAGGTGAAAAAACATTAAATTTACAGTTGTATTTGTAAAATGACTTTTAATCAGGGCTTCAACCCTTATTTTTTTTGTTCTGGTTTACGTTTCTGTTCAATGTCTATGTAAAATTTCGGTTCAAGTTCCGGTTCAGCTCCAAAGAGCCTTTGGAACCGGTTCAAACTGGTTCGAACCGGTTCGAACCGGAGTGGAAAAAACCGCAATAAAATAACCATAAAAAAAGTTGGAAAAATCAATGGAAAAAAATGTTTAAAAATATAAATAATACGGAGTAGATAATACAAGAATGTCTTGTAAAGTGCCCTAACAGGTTTGATTGGCTAAATTAAATTCACATAACGTGTGTAAATAACTTGACCCCGTTAAAAACCCGGAAAAAACCGAAAAAAATTACCGGTTTTCAGTTCAGAACCGGTTCAGAAGGTTTTTAATTTTTTAGTTCGGTTTTTAATTTTGGTTCGGCAAAAATAACGGTTTTTTCCGGTTTTCGGTTCGGGTTCGGCACCGGTTTGACGCCCTGTTTTTAAGCTATAAATTTGATGTTTTATCACATTTCACATTGACTTTGAGCAAAACCACCCAAAATTCTGCCATCGAAGCCTCAAAAACTAGCAATACTCTTTTTAGCACGAGTTTCTCCGCTTATTTTGGTCACGTGACTCGTGTTACACCTTGTCTTAAACTGGTAGCAATAGCACGAGTACATTCAAATACATAACACGAATTTTACTCGTTCAATTTCCGAGCACGAAAACTTTTTGAATCTACCTTTAGACTTATCAGTGTGCGGATTTTTCAGTGAGTACTGACCCTAGAGTAAACCTCGTTCACTTTAATCCCTCGACCCCACGAGACTGAGTCACCGGTCACCCGGCAAGCGAGAAACACCTTATTAAATTGTTATTTTTATTTTATCCTTCACCATCCCCTCTCCCTTACATTGGCGCTGCACTGCACCACACCACACCACACCACCACACCACCCCACACCAAGCAACACACGGAACCGACTCCTCCTCCTCGTCGTCGGCAGTGGAAATTTAAAATTTTAATAAACTCTGCTGCTCGTCTCTCGCCCATCTGCGGCTGCAATTTTCTTAGGGTGCGCGTGAAGAGACGAACTTCGACCCCAGTCGATATGATTAGGGACTGGCGCGCGCCACAAGAGGTGGCTCGGCTTCACCTGTAGCAAGGCGGCGTGTAAAACTCTTGGTTTAAAAGCCCTCTGGGGTTTTTTGGCGATGGCATGCCTTGGGATGGGATGGGATGGGATGGAAAGGAAAGGCGTGCAAACCAGCCACTGCTTCATTTGCATAACGATCCGGAAGGAAAGGGGAAGACGAGTACACGGGCTCCTAATTTGCTTAACGATTTTTTGCTTGCTAGTTTTTAGCTTCTTTATTCCCCCCATAGGGGTTCCTACACTAACCGGGCAACGAATTCTGGGATACGAAGAAATAACGTGTGTGAATCTGTACCAACAGGGTTTGTCCAAATTTGCTGAAATGTATGTGTCATGTATTTTATGGACCCCAATTTTTAACTCGTTTCTACCCCAAAGCCACTACTTTTACCCCCATTTTTTAAACTACTTTTTGACAATTTCAAGTGATTTTCAGCCATTACTGAACGATTTTTAGACGAATACCAGTTGATTTCCAGCCTTTCCAAACTATTTTTACATAGATCTACATAAGAGAAAGAAAAATCACTCGGAAATTGTTTGAAATTATTTGAAAATAGTTTGGACACAACGGAAAATCACTCGCAAATCATCAGAAATCATTTAAAAATTGTTCGGAAGGCTGAAAATCAATTGGTAATCATCTAAAAATCGTTCACTTGGAAATTGTCAAAAAGTATTTAAAGAATTGTGTAGAAACAAGTTAAAAATTGGGGCTATAAAAAATGGGATAAAATCTAGGTTTTTTGGGGGGTGTAAATTGGGGGTAGGAAAAAGTTATTTCATGGAAAGAAGCAGATATGGAAAAATTCAGGTTTTTTTTTTTTTTAGGGAAATAAGCTGGGAATTTGGGGGTCGAATAATTTATCCCCTTTAAAATATCAGGAATCAGGGGAATCAGATTTTGAGAATCCATTTAGTTTTTGAATGCAGCCATTGTGAAATTTGAAGCTTTTCTTGTTTGGATGAGCTGCACAGCTACAAATGCAGACTGTCTGTTTTCACACATCTGCTATACTTTACCTGACAAGAATTTTAAGGAAACTTTCCTCAGGAATGTAATATTCCACACTATAAACACCAACTTTCTCAATATTTCAGGCAAAAGAAATTCCTGTCATTTGATGTGGAATATTTCTTTGCCATTGGATTTTCTTAATCTGAGCATGCGCAGTTGATAGCAAACAAACTGCGGTATATAGTAGCAAATGCTAAGCAGTAAGTAAATGTGGATCTTTCAGGTTATACAAACACTAACTGTATTCAAATATTAAAATAAACTTGTGTTTTAGTTGAGTTTTGAATTTTAGACATCACCTAACTCATTAAAATTCTAGTGGCTTCTTGTGGGAAATTTCAACAAGCGGGGCTTAATCGGTCTTCTTTAAATTTTCCACATGATAGCGCTATTTACACAGTAGATCTGGAAAATTTCCTTGTTTACTATTTTAGCTTTTAATTTTTTTAAAAAAGTAATTGTAAGTAATGTATTATGCATTTACTCCGAAGTAGAAAGTAAAAAAGGAAATGCTAATTTTTAATAGAGCAAAAATGCACGTGTTTAAAATTCTAATTCGTGCATTTCAGAGCATTTGCCTCAAAAACTTGAAGAAAAAGCATTTACACGTTTTTAATCATATCGCCTGTCAAAAGCAATTTGGCCGTCTTCGATTAAGACATTGGATTTGGAAATTTTCCACAAAATTTTTATCACATAAATATACCAATGAGAATTGAACATTTTGTCTCAAAACTGTGACAGAACACATTGCTGCAGTGTCAGTTAATGGCTTTAGACAGAGAGACAGAGCGCGAAGTAAATACCCCGGATTAATCATTAATGCCATAAAATTGAATCAACCACTCCAAAACACTTAATTAAACTCGACTAATCATTTCCAGCGGAAATTCCATACAATTCCTACATGCCATTAATACATTTAATGTATTAAAAACAACACAATAAAATCACTATTACTGTATTTACATGATGGAGTTTTTTGAGGATTATTCAACAAACAACTATGGAGCAGGATATGTACCAAAATTCATGGCTTTTTATTTTATGACAAATCTCATTTTATGATGTTTTGCTAACTTCCATTAATGACATGAATTTTTTTCATGACATCACTTAAAATGGGATTTCGCATAAAAATGAGACTGCGCATAAATTGGGACCAATAATAGTAACAGAGAAAGTAGCGCAACTACCCACCACCAACTTTTAGCCTTTGGTCAGTAAAAATACCCATCCTGATTAAAATCAACAATTTTAAATGTCAGTCTCTGTTGATAACAATTGGCAAAGGTTTAATCTTCAATAAAAATCAAAAACAACTGGTTATTTTGAAGTAGATTTTAATCTACAGACAACCAAATGTTCGCGACCCTAATTTTTCCCCCCCAGTAGATGCGGCCAAAAAGTGCAAAGTGGCGCTGATGTCAGTTTGGGGCTGTGATTTTTAGATATTTAAGATATTTATTACACATGAATGGGATAAAATTCTTGCTTACCAAGACACACGTGGTATTTTGATTTTGAGTATACTTAGTTTACGGTACTTATGTTTTGCAAATCAATAACACTATCGCCAGTCTCTCCCACACAAACTATAGAATCCTACATGTAACACTTAATAAACTAACATAAAACACTTAACTATCATTAAGTATTAACCCTTCAACTACCACCCTATTTGAATTGCCCCAACTCCCATGCTAGGTCACTTTTGACCTCCTCGCAGTTTGTGTACTGCAAATGTGCAAAGTTTAACTATGACATCAGTCACTTCACTGCCCAGCAAGGTGGTCTTGCTGCCCAGTAACTGCACAGGTGTGCATTAGCAATCAAACAAGGCGGCAAACTCTCATATCACCTTCTAGATCGTGTTCAAGCAATAAAAGTAAAAATTCATAGAAATTTATTGTATAGAATATTATTTATTCTTAAATAATATTTTATACAATTGGAAATGGAAAAAAATTTCAAACAAAGGTGTAACAGCCTTGATTAAAGGGTAGATACTTACACACATGGTAAGCATGTCAAAAAAATACCAATGACAAATGTTATTGTAAACAAGTTATCATTTTCATTCTTGGCCAACAGGATCAGGGGTGCACAGGATAAATTAAGGTGTGGCCGCAGTTTTAGGGTTTTCCCTTTAGTCTGGGGGAAAATTCTTCACATGGAAACATCTGTCAAGAACAATGCCGAAGGTAAGCACAGTTTGCTTAAAAAGGGCTAAATTGATGCGCTAAAGGCAAATGGACAGTAACTGGTCAATTGCAACCCATCTGAATAGATCTAAGACAGCTACTTACAATTATTTGAAGCTAGTTGAAAATTATAGAACTAAAAAGTCAACAGGTTGCCCATCAGTGCTTATCAGTCAGAAAAGGCAGGTTTTGAAGGAAATTTTCACAAACCAGACCAGTATCAGGAAGATAGCACAGCTGTCTGACAAGAATCCACAATTGTTAATGTTATAAAGAATGAAGAAAATTTGCAATACTTAAAAAAGAAAGTGTGCCAATGCTTAGAGATCTTCATAGTCAGTAATTTGGGCCCAAGAAAGAATGTCCTGGACTACTGAATGGCATAGTCATCTAAAGTGACTTCATCTGTACATCATCATTTGCTGTCTTAATTTCTTAAACTTCATCTAATTGTCATAATTATAAGTTGTCACCGGCGACAGCATTATACTACTATACCACTGGCATCGACAGGATCGTCCCAACACACAGTGGAGACATTTGACATCGATTTCTGAAATTTTTTTGG
>JAQFZO010002976.1:0-10853 GCA_034695885.1 Geophilus flavus | reverse complement strand
GAAGAAGAGGAAGAGGAGGAGGAAGAGGAGGAAGAAGAGGGGGAGGAAGAAGAAGAAGTTGGAGAGGAGGAGGAGGAAGAGGAGGAAGAAGCTGCAGAGGAGGAGGAAGAAGAGGAAGAAGCAGAAGAAGAGGAAGTTGAAGAAGTTGAGGAAGAAGAAGAAGTAGAAGAAGCAGAAGAAGCCGAAGAAGCGGAAGAAGAAGAAGAAGTGGAAGAAGAAGTGGAAGAACAACAAGAAGAAGAAGTGGAGGAAGAAGAAGAAGTGGAAGAAGCCGAGGAAGAAGAAGAGGAAGGACAAGCTGAAGAAGTCGAAGAAGAGGAAGAAACACATTATTGACTTATTAACTAGTGTAGCCTTGAAACAAAATTTCTTTTGGGTATTTTTATACTTATTATTTTCTTTTATAAATGTAATGTTTATTAAAGAAAATATTGCATTTGATGTCACATTGCTGAGTTTAATTTAATCTACTCTAATTTATATTTTTTTTCTCTCTCCTATATATACATATTAGAGTCAGTTTTGAATGATCATTAGTGTATGTTTTAAATTATTAGGGAATTATTTAATTTTTATTTATTGGTTTTTGTAACTTTTTTGACCTCCATATTTTTTTTGGCAATAAATGTTTTAATTTTTTTTACATGTAGCTTTCTGTTGACTGTCAATCAAACCTATGACCATTTTCTGAACCATTTATTCAAATTTATATGAATTTTTTTAATTTTTTAATCAGGAACGAAGCGTTGTGTTTCTCGAATTTCGGTAATAACAACCAACCAGGTAACAAGATAGGTTTAAATGGTGATTCGTTGCCCGAACTCGATGTGTGCCAGTGTCCATTTGGCAAACCCTGTGCCTTATGTCGAGAGGGTGGGCCCGTAAAGTGGGACATAACAGCTCAAGTCGTGGCCTTTGTGATGCTAACCGCCATTTTTCTCATCTGGTTGCTGTTTTACGAATCGAAACCGAAATGAAAACACTCGAAATTTTTAAAATTTAAAAATATTTTTTTTTGTATTTTGTTTTTATTGTGTGACTCTTTTATTAAAAAGAGAGAAAAAAAATCGTAAATGATGGATTTTAAGATTAGATTAAGTTATTTATTTTGGAAAATGAAACCGAAACAAGACGTTATGACGAGGTTTTGATTAGATAAGCAGAACGATTTTTTTAAAATTTGTTTATGCAAGGTTTGTTTTTTATTTGTCATTAAGTATGTATGAGAAAATCAACAGGAAAAACAAGCGCTTCCATTTCCTTTGGCGATTAGGTCATTTGGCTTCGTTCCTTCTCAGCAAGATGTACAAAACACTTGTGGTCGCACTTGTGGTCGTGTTGAGTCTTCTCAATTTCACCACTAGGGGATCGGGCGAAGTCACAGGTATGTTTTTATCTTGTTTTCACGTATTTTAGTGTTTAGACCTTGAAAAAACACATTTTTGTGCTTAAAAATCAAGGTTAATGTCGTTTTTAAAGGTCGCATGTGTTGGTTAAAGACGAGACTCCATGTTATGTAGGTCGACCGGTTGGGTTTTAATTTTTTTAATTTTTAGATGACCAGTTGAGGCAATTTTCGGAGGATTTGATCAATTTGGACCAGAATTCGGCTCAGCCTGCTTATGATATTCAAGGAAAATTAAAATCTCGTCCAAAACCTGAAGATTTTGCGAAAAAACCGTAAATAACCTGAAAAAAGTTCAACGACTTCTGTTTTATGGGTTTTTTGTTGTTTATTTTCGGCCATTTTTTGTTTCTAGTTTATTTCAGCCGTTGACAACCGAAATTTTAAGTCGATCCACTTACGCTAAATTTATAAAATTGTTAGATAATTATGATCGGAAGGTTGAAATGCCAGAGGAAGTTACTCCGGAGGAACAGAAGGAAATGGATGACTTTTTGATTACTCTTCTTAATACTCCTGTCATGAAGAAAGCGCATGAGTTTTTGATTCAATCTGGTGAGAAATTTTGGAAATATAAAACAAAAAATCACGGGTTGAAGCATAACTGCTTGGTTGAAGGCCAAACTGGATGACGTCACATTCCTATGTAAATAGAATGAATGAAAATCCCAAATCATAACCATAAAATCTTTAAAATAATCCCTAAATCATTCAAAATCGCAGAGAATCATTCAAAATCCAAAAAATCTTTGAAAATCTCTGAAAATCTATATAAAAATCTCTGAAAATCTATATAAAAATCTCTTAAAATCTTTACAATTTTTTTAAATCATTAAAATTCCAGAGAAATCCGCTTAAAAATCCCAAAAATCTTTGCAAATCCATACAAAGTCTCTGAAATCTCTGAAAATCATTACAAAAATATTTTTAAAAACCCTAAAGTCTTTCAAAATCCCAAAAAGTTTTGAAAATCTACATAAAATCTCTGAAAATCTACTCAAAATCTCTGAAAATCTATATAAAATATCTTCAAATCTTTACAAAATTTTTAAAAATTCCTAAAATCTTTAAAAATCTTAGAGAAATCCTTAAAAATCTCAAAAATCATTGAAAATCTATACAAACTCTGAAAATCTATAAACAATCTCAAAATTTATACGAAATCTCAAAATCTATACGAAATCTCTCAAAATCTTTGCAAATTCTTTTAAACTCTTAAAATCTCTTCTGTCCTTCCCGAATTTCTCCCATAAAATGATGTCATTCGGTTTACACTCCAGAGTTAAAACTCAAGATCAATAAAAGTCAATTTTTTTTTATAATTCCAGGAAAAATAAACAGAAACGACAATTTTACGACTTTAATGAATGATTTATGGTTTAAAATCTATCCCCGATGGCGTAAAATCATGGGATCGAGTGGATTTGAGCATGTTTTTGTGGGAGAGATCAAAAACAGACAGATCAGTGGGTTACATAACTGGATCCAATTTTACATCTTAGAAAAAAGCGGCGAAGTGAAATACCAAGGCTTCAACAGCATTTTGACACTGAAAAAACCTGTATGACGTCACAAAACCAATTTACTCTTATTATTTCACTTCATTTTCGTATTTTAAATTTTTTCAAGGTCGTTTTACTCAAATACAAATTCGCTTGGCACGAATTCACGAAACCAACGAGCACCATGTTCATCGGAACTAGCCCCGAGTTTGAAATAGGCCTGTACACAGTTTGTTTCTACCTCAGACCCAACGCCAAATGTCCCATAAGTCTTGGGGGGAAAGTCATAACGATTCAAACTCACACAGAAAAATTTAAGGGAAAAACATACATCGGATCTGCGTATCCGAAATTTAATTAGTATTTTATGTATTTATTGATTTTTAAACGTTAATAAATAAAATACTGTGAAAATACATCATGTTTTCATAATTTCTCATTTTTGACACTGGGCGAAGTACGGGAAACCGCCACCAGATGTCCTAGAAACTGTGTGTTCCATTTTATGATTCCGATTATCGAAATTTTTTATTTTCACTCGGTTTTTTCTTTTTAAATTTTAACTTTTAATCGAAATTACAACGATAATGGGTTCCTCGAACAGGAATCCGTAAAATATTCATTGAGATGTTTTTGAGGTAAGTTTAATGGAATTTTGTGGATTTTTCTTTTTTTTTGGCTTAATTTATTCACTTTGTGTTTGTTTTAGTTGGCAGATGAGCGAATTCGACTGTGTAAATTGCAGATGTTCAAATTGCAAGTGTCGCATGATGATTTAAGGTGAATTATTTGCAGAGCAATCAATAAAAATTATATATATTGAATTTCTTCTTCTTCTTTACTTTGACAGTTTGATATTGGAATAAAAAGCGATGTTCAAATTAATTAGACTGTTTGAACTTGTTGTAGTTACAATTCTACTGATCCAATGTTCAGCAGCCGATGTTACAGGTGAGAATTTAGTGAGAATAATTCAAAAATTGAAAATTTATCCATGAAAATTTATCGATTTATTTTTAGATGACCAATTGAAGCAATTTTCCGAGCTTTTGGTCCGTGTCGACAAGAATGTGGCGTATCCGCATTTTAATTTGCAAGATAGAATCGTCTATGGAGAGCAATTTGAATACGCTTGGCGACCGTAAATTTTATTTTAATTTTATGTTGAAATATTTTCCCTCCACCATGGTGTATTTTCCCTCCACCATGCCCTCCACTAAGTTTTACTCGAAATTTTTTCGTATGAAGAAATACGGCGCCATCTAGTGCTAAATTTCATAAATTTTTACAACGTAATATTTTTTAGATTATTTGGATGCAAAATTTTCATTTATTTTAAATTTAAAAAAGGAAAAATCGAGGGAAAAATGGCTCAAACTTATTTGGGTGCCATCTAGTGTTACATCTCTCAATCAAAATTTTTCAGCTTACTTAACCTTAATTCATTTTACACTTAAATCAAAAAAATTTTTTTAAACTAATTTATAGAATAAAAAATAGTTGACACGAGATTTGAAATTGGCGCCCATTTGACCGCCGTCTGTTGTTAAATTTGGTCTACATTTTCAGTTTATTCGACCCATTACCGCAAGATGTTTTAAAACGACCGACATATGTCAAACTGATGAAACTTTTGGACAACTACGATCGCAAAATCGAGGCCGTGGAAGATGTGACGGTAGAGGAACTGAACGAAATGGACGAATTTTTATCCGCTATTCTCAACACCACAGTCATGCACAAAGTTCACGATTTTTTAATCGTAGCTGGTAAAATAAAAATCAAGAGAAATAAATAACGTTTTCTTCTCTCAATTTAATTTTACAGGTAAAGTGTCACCGGATCAGGATTTTAAGGAACTGATTTACGATTTGTGGTTCACACTCTACCCGCGCGTGCGTGGTGTCGCTGGTTCGAGTGGATTCGAACACGTTTTTGTCGGAGAAATTAAGGATAATGCCGTCAGTGGACTTCACAATTGGCTTCAGTACTATATTTTGGAAAAACAAGGCCAGATTAAGTACCAGGGATTCATCAGTTTTCTTCCATTGGCTCCACCAGTAAAAAAAAAACTCAATTTTATATTTATTAATTTTTAAAATATTTTTTAGAAAATATTTAAATTCTAAATTTTTTAAATTAATTTTTGTAGAAAATATTTAAATTCTAATATATTTATTAATTTTTTAGAAAATATTTAAGTTTAAAATATTTTTTAAAAAATAAATAAATTTAAAAATTAAAAATTAAAAATTTCAATTTCAAAAAAAAAAAATTAAAAATGTTTTTAAAAAAACGTAAAAATTGTTTAAAAATTTAAATATATATATTTTTTTAAAATTTAAATCTCTAATTTTTTTTTTTTTTAGGTTTCGTTGTTGAAATACAAGTTTATCTGGGATCCATTTTCCAAGCCATCAAACACTATGTTCATCGGAACAAGTCCCGAGTTTGAAATGGCGATTTACACTACGTGTTTCTTGTGCAGGCCCAATGAAGTTTGTCCTGTTCGCCTCGGAGGGAAAACGATTAACGTGTACACATACACTCATTCGTTTAAAGGAAATAATTATATCGGTTCTGCGTATCCAACTTTTGGGTAAATTTATTTAAGTGGAAATAATAAAATTTGAAAGAGTATAATAATTATTATTATTTTGTTCATACAGTATTTATTATTAACGTGTGTAACGATTTTTAAAGAATAAATTTATATTTCACGTTGTCAAATGGAACTGTAAATAAAGTTGTTTTATTAAAATTTTATTTTCATGTTTGATTGATTTTTGTGTTTTAAAAATGGTGTCAGCTGGAAAACCAGATTACAGATTAGAGATCAGTTATTGGCATCTGATGTCAGTATGATGTGGGCTCTCCTTCCAGCCAATCACAGCCATTGGCTTATATAATAGAAAACAGTAAAAAAAAAAAGCTTTACTGAACTCTACTGATATCTCTTCTCTGGACTCTTCTGACCGCTTCATTGGACTATTCTGGATGATTCTTTCTCTTCTGACTCTTCTTAACTGTTCTTGACAAATCTTAACTCGTCTGATCTCTTCACTGGACACTTCTGACTCTTCTGGACTCATCTGAACTCTTCTGGACTCTCCTGACTCTTCTTTCTGTTCTGGACTCTTCTGACCACTTATCTGGACTATTCTGGATATTCTTTTTCTCCTGACTTCCGAACTCTTCTGGCCTCTTTACTGGGCTCTTCTGACTCTTCTTAACTGTTCTTGAGATATTGACAAATCTTAACTCTTCTGGACTCTCCTGACTCTCCTGACTCTTCTTTCTATTCTGGACTCTTCTGACCACTTCATTGGACTATTCTGGTTGATTCTTTCTCTCCTGACCTCTGAACTCTTCTGGCCTCTTCACTGGCCTCTTCTAACTCTTCTTGACTCATCTGAACTCTTCTGGCCTCTTTTCTGGACTCTTCTTGTCTTTACTCATATAGACTCTCCTGTACGGTGGCCCAGGAGGGCCATTTTGAAAATTCATTTTGACTTTTCAATTTCTGGTACCAGGAGGGCCATTTTTTGAAAAGTCAAAATTAAAATTGACAAAATTGCATGGCTCTTTTTATTTTGGCCCTTCTGGTACCAGAAATCAAAAAGTGAAATTGACTTTGCAAAAAATGGCCTTTTTGGTACCAGAAAATGAAAAGTCAAAATTAAAATTGACAAAATTGCATGGCCCTTTTTATTTTGGCCCTTCTGGTATCAAAAATCAAAAAGTGAAATTAACTTTTCAAAAAAAAAATGCCCCTCCTGGTACCAGAAATTGATAAGTCAAAATGAATTTTCAAAATGGCCCTCTTGGGCCACCGTACTCCTGACTCTTCTTCCATAGCATGCTATGCTTCTTTCACTTCTGGATTTATATGAACTTTTTTGAACTCACCTGAACTAGCCTTTTTACTGTGGCTCTCAACTCTTATTGACTATTCTAGCTTCATCTTTTATTCTTTATAGTCTAATTTAACCAGAAGTAAATATTTACTTCTGCTTTAACTTTTCTTCTGCCTGTATATTATTGCTTACCAAACTTTTTCAGCAATTTGTCATCATAAAATAATTGGAAAACTTTTTTTGTGACAATCACTTGAGTGATATCACTCAAGTAATAGTCACAGAAAAAGTTGACATTCACTACAACCCCACCAAACACACAAAATAAGTTTTCATCATTCAACTATGGCCAACATAGAGAAAATCATTATCGGTAATTTTGATTTTTTTACTAAACCGCTTTATTTAACCAAAAATGCTAGTGGTTGAAAATAGAATTGTTAAACGATGACAAAAAATGACTATAAATAAATAAAAATAAACCAAATGTATTTTGTTTTAAATTTTATTCGATTTTCGTGTTTAAAAATGGCGCTAATAACGTTGTCTGCTGGCTGCATCACATGACACAAAAACTTCCACATTCCTCCGCCAGATGACGTTAAAAACCAAATCAAACATGGTCGCTGTTGAGCTGGCAATCGCAATTAACTTCACATTTTCTCACCTTAGTTTTTAGCACGGCAAGAATTTTAATATCCCATCAATGAATCAAACTAGATAAATAAGTCAATGGTACGAGCGAATCGGTCGAAACTCGTGAAATTAAAAATATCGCCATGTCGTGGCTCAGAGACGTCGGCGGTGGAATTTCCTCCATTACAAACCAGCTGACGAATTTCACTAAAGAAGTCATTTCCGAAGGCCGGGAAGAAGTTAGCGGTGAATTTTATTAATCACGTGACTCCATACCCTTATCTCACCCGATTTTTTCCATATTTATTGTACAGATCACGTGACAGAATTAACACTCTCTCAACAACGCACACGAGAACTCGAAATTCAATGCATTTCCCAAAAGAAAGAGGTATAAACAAGAGTAAAATAGTGAAATAAATTAAATAAAACGAGACGAAGGCGCTAAAAGTCTAGAAAATTTAATTTATGTGGAAATTCCGCCCTGCGATGATATTAAAGAATTAATTCATCGAGCGGGGAAATGATTAGAAAATGATCTCAGGGTCATGTGATGTATGGTAATGACAAATTGAAGTTTCATGAGGAAAATTTTCAATTTTTTTATTTACATTACGTATTGTTTTATTTTTAGAGTTTTAGTGGGTTTATAGCTGTTGATTACGTGGCGAAATGTCGATTTTTTGAGTGATTTGCAAATAAATCGATGGAAAAAGAATTTTTTTGCAGTTTTTCCGGTTAATTTCGTGCGATTTTGGGTTTGAAAGATGCAATTATTTACGCTTCATTAAATTAAACGCTTCTGTTTTCGTTTCTACGAGCAGATGGTTTTGTTTGTCAAACGTCACGAAGGTTTTTAATGAAAATTTTTTGATTTTTTTTTTAAATTTTTGAGAATTTTTTGAAGTTTTTTTGATGAAAAATAATTTTTATTTTAGGTTGATCGGTTGCAATCAGCGAATTCTGAGTTGGAGGAAAGAACACACGCAGCTGAACTGCAAATCGACTCGATTTCACGGGAGTATCGGTCTCTTCTTAAACAAAAAGAAGTACGTTTTATCAAGACCGGAACTTTGTGTGAATTTTTTATTCCGGAGGGAACGATATTTGCGAGGATATTTGAGATATTCTTTGACGGGATTTTATGGTTTCGTTAAGAATTTTGAAGTATTTTGTTAGGTTTTGAAAGATTTCTAGGATTTTTGGGATTTTAAAAGATTTTAATGCATTTTTTTATACAAATTTATCGTTAAAAATTTGGGATTTTCATCATTCATGGGATTTTTTGGATCCTATCGACGAGATTTTTGTAATTCTCGGACCCCTCGATTTTTTTTTTCGATAGGTACGACATGATTTACGATTTATAAATCGTTGTAAATCCCTCAAATCTTCATTAAATCCTTTAAATTTTCATTAACTCATTTAAAATCTTCAATTAAAATCCTTAAAATCTCCATTAAATCTATCTCAAATCTGATAATTCAGATTTATAAACTGTAAATTTGTAAATCTGATTTAAGATTTATAAATCTCTATCGGTTTTTTCTCTTTTATGTTTTTTTTAAAGTTTTTATTGATAAAACCTTGTTACACGTCGAGAAAAGCTTAGAAAGTAACAGTTGGTCCTGATAAGAACATGATAACAAATTTCCTACTACTTTTTTTCTTTTTGTGTATTTAAAAAAGAAAAAACCGTAAAAAAAATGCAGCGCCGTTACTATGGCGGCAGTCGAGTACTCGAGTGTTTGATCACTTAACCACAATTTTTTTTTCAAAAAAAATGTTTAGTTTATTTTATAACGACTTTTGGTTATCAAAATTGATAAAAATAACAAATCAAACCATAAAATTTTATTAAAATTCCATTTTATATGAATAATTCCATTTTTTTCTTTTTATTTAAAATTCTTTCCTCAAAAAAATACAAATTTTATTCAAAAACTTTCGCAAATTTTCGCAAATTTTCGCAATATTTTTGCGTAATTTTACATTTTTACACATTTTTAAATTTTTTTTTTGATTTTTAATAAAAGGATGAAGTTAGAAAACTGCAACAACAACAAGAATTGCAGGATAAATTATTCGCACAATCGAAAAGCCCGAATTTGTCGAGTCCTGGTTATCAATCCAGCTCCAGCTGCAGCGCTTTCGCCGACATGGATGAGATGGAGTTTGCTGATGTCATTTCCTCCCAGCATGAAATCAACAGGCTTTCCGACACGGTGCACAGACTGCGAGCCGAGAGAGACCATTGGAAGCGGCAAGCTGCCTCATCCCAGGTTTGTACATAGAAAAAATTGCATTTTCCATTGAAAAAAGTGAAAAATGGAAAGAATTTTCATATTTTTTTGACCTGTAATGAGAAATAGGCCTAATAGAAATGGGAAAATGTTTTTTAAAAATGATTTTATGAGTTTTTAAGAGGAATTTTTGGGTATTTTGGGATTGTTGATCGATATTTTTTTAATAGGCCTATTTTTTTTTTTGTTATTTGAAAAAAATAATGTACGTACGTGATAGTTTTTCAAATTTTCAACTTCCTTTTAACATTACAAATTTCCTGTAGTGTTTTATACAATGTTTTTTTTTTAATGGAAAAAAAATGTCAGGGGAATATCATCATCGGGTTGGAATTAACAAACATATGTTTGATTTTGAGAGTTTTTTTTAGAAAGGATTGTTTTTCTGGTTTCAACTCGAAAAAATTGGAAAAACTAAAATAGTTTTCTATTAACAAAAAATTTTGAATTTTGAATTTTTTTGGATTTTTGGATTTTTTTGGATTTTTATTTTCAAATTTTAACACGAAAAAATTTAAAATTGTTGTTTTCGTGATAGAAAATCGTGAATTTTCAATTATTCTAATTTTTTTGAGTTTTTATAAATTTATTCAAATTCCAATCGAAAAAATAGAAAAAAATTATAAAATTAAAAATGTTTTTTTGTGATAGAAAATCATGAATTTCTGATACTTTTCACCCGTACATTATCGATTTTCGATATCCCCCCAAATTTTATTGATTTTCGATAGTTTTTCCCCGAATTACATCAAGTTTTACAATTTTTTTCGATTTTTAAAATTTTTAAAATTTTTTTTTCAAATATCAACAAGATAAAATTAAAAACATATAAAAATAAAAATTTTATATTTTCGTCATAAACAATCGTGAATTTTTGATATTTTTACCCAAAAGTTTATCGATTTTATCGATATTTATCGATTTTAATAATTATTTTTCGATATTTTTAATTTTCTTCTAAAAACCAACCCCAAAAAAAACCCCAAAACCCCAAAAACCCCATTTTAAACCAACAAAACCTCCTCAACATTCAAACATTTCCATATATATTCGTTACGGAACCCGATATAATTTTCTATATTTTCCGTTTTCACGTTTGCAAACGTTCATTCAGTCAGTCAGGTGCATCAGTGCTTTTGTGTCTCCATAC
>JAQFZO010002975.1:0-10854 GCA_034695885.1 Geophilus flavus | reverse complement strand
TTATAATATATATATAAAAAGAATGATGTTGTAATACTGTTTGTGCTATGATGGTTTTTAGAAATCAGTGCGAATTCTTCTAGCTTTATTTTAAGCTTACTTAATTGCTGAGAACTGGATGGACTCAAGCTGACATACCGCAGTCAAGTTACCTTGAGTTCGTCAAACTAGATGTTTGGTTTGGGCTAGCTTGAAATTCCCAGAATGCATTTGTACTGATGCATTCTGGGAAAGTGAACAACATGGTCATTGTCCTCCATTTTGATTTATTTTGTATTGACTACTTCTGGTGCCTGAATTTATTGATTACTTATGTCTAAACTAGTTTTTTCAGTGCAACAATGTGACCTGAAGGAAAAGGCTAGGCTAATTTACACTGGGCTAGCCTGTGTTTGTTTAAGCTGACTCAGAATTATCTAGCCAAAGTAGAATGAATGGAGTATTATGTTACTGTGCCAGAAAACCAGAGTTAATTTAGAGGTTCACACTCTCATTAACTGTAAGGAATTGACCATAAACTCAAGCTACTTGAATTAAGGTGTTCATATGCATTCACTTACACTTAACAGTAGTAATTGCAGCTTTTCAAACAGTAGAATCAGCCAATGACATGTTAGTAGTGTTGCACTCGTTTTTGCTACTGTAGCAGCGCTAGTAGCGCACACCTAACGGCGCTACTTTATGAATGGCTCGTGAGCAAGTCCGTGTGCCCATTTTGTTTTTTATTATACTAAAAATGGCAGAACTCTGAGCAAGACAAAAATAAATTGAAATAACTTAAATTTCCCTTCAAAATAGTATTCTCTACCTTTCTTGGCCATATACACCCAAGTAGCGTAAAGTACCGTAGTGCTTAAGGTAGATTTACTATTATGGTAGATTCACATTTGTAACGCAACACAACGCAAGAAAAAGTGGCGCAGCAGCAATGCAGCACACTGAATTGTGGGGGATTTCACCTCGCTGCAACGCAACGCAGGTGTTCGAAACCAACTCGATGCAGAGTTTTGCGCCCGTTGATTGTTGGTCTTGCAATGAATTCTGGGGGATTTTATCCTCTGATCCCATTGGTAGAATGTAATGTAATGTAATGCAACACAACAAAATAGCATTGACACAAGAATTCTGGTGTGAATGACGTTGCATCTACTTTGTGCTATTTTTGACTTCCATTGCGCTACTTTTTGTTACGTTGTATCAAGTGAGAATACAAATGCGAATCTATCTTAAGATGTACAAAAGTAGCGGTAGCACTGGTAGCACAACTAAATTTGAAAGAAAAGGTAATGGTAGCACATAGGGTTTGTCATTTACCGGAGTTTTCTAAAAACCGGTAAATCGGTAATTGGAAAACGTGAAACCGGTAAAAATCGGTAATTACAAATTTTTATGGATAGTGCTATTTCAAACAGAATCGTATCATATTGGGTATCATCTGAATCCTCTTGTTGTTGCGAGTTCAAAAATGTAGGTTTCACCTTTGAAAAAAGTGCACATAGTTAATAAAAGCATTAAAACCGCAATCGAAGGTGATTGAAGGTAAAAAAAAAGCTGAATTGCACTATAAAAGTACCACCGTCCTTTGATCAAAGGACAGTTAAAGTACTATTGAGGAATGAGAATAGGACAGGGACTTCAGTAGATGGTGAAAAAGTTCTGAATTGGTCCAATTCTCATAACCATATCATAAAAGCAGTGCCAGAAGTAAAAGTCTAGGTCCTACCTTTGAAAAATCGGCATTAAAATAAGGATTTTTATGCTGTTACACACAATTTTCAAAGGTAGGATGTAGATTTTCGGATTCGCAACAAGAAGAGGATTCAGAAAATACCAAATATGACACGATTTGGTTTGTTCTACAATTGGAAAAGTAGGTTTTTGGACCCTCAAAAGTCCAAATTACCAAATTACCGGTAAATCGGTAATTAATATAAAAAAAACCGGTAATCGGTAAAGATAAAAATGGCAAATTTACCGGTTTTTTCCCGCCGGTAAAAAACCGGTAACAAACCCTAGCTTACATCCAGCACATGTGGGCTCAATTTTTTCTTCCATTTAGCTCGGGCAATATTTTGTGCTCCTAACTTTGGACACCCAAAACAGTTCTGACCTTATAGCTCATTTTCAAGGTTATTCCAATGCTACCTTTTTAACCACATGTCAAGAGGCTCCAATCCAGTATGTTGCATTCAGCTTCTATCTCAAATCACTCCGCTAGGGTTTTAGGGCTTGACGGTGGAGTCTTGCAGTCTCTTTTGGTGCTTGGATGATAATTAGAGTGATGTCCGACTTCCGGTTCAAATGCCCTTTTACAATGGAAAAAAGCTAACAGGAAAACTCAGAAACAATATGAACGTATTGTATGAATAAACTTAAATGCTATCAATGGACGTACTGTATTTCAGAATTGAGATACTGTACAAGTATTTGTACTATTTTACACCAACATAATTAATGAACCCAGTTTCTACAGCTTTCTGTAAAATTGGAAAATCAGTTTACATGGAACACTCTGTATCTAGTCATCCACAAGAGAGCCGTAGTTGTAAATTTGTGACGTCACAAATCCCTTTTGGAAAAGCATTACCGTATATGACATCACAAATTCAAATGTTTCTGATTGGTTGTTGACAAAATATAACGGGTGACTAGACCCTTAATAAATAAATATAGTTAAAGTTATGTAAAGTTTATAAGACTTAACAACACTTTTTTAAACTTGTAAAAGTGTTGTATCAAAAAATATTCATTTACATATAAATTAAAGTTAATTAAAGGCAATGTGAACTGCGATAAAACAAAATTTATATCTTAAACCTCCATTTTACAACAACAACTGTAAATTTAACATTTTATCACATTGCACATTAAGTTTAATTTTTCAAAAACTCATATTTTTTCCATAGTAAATCACCATGTTAATTCCCCCCAACATCTCAAAACATTACCTTAAAACTCATAACACCGCACGATCAGAACCAAATGTCACCTTAATGCCTCACATTAATGCGAATGAAATAACTTTTGTCGATCGTATAAAAATGAGGGAAAAAAAGAGAGAAAAATTGAGGAAAAAGTGGGACTTGACAAAAATTGGATCTATATGAGAAAGCCACTTGTATCTATAGCGAAAGGGGTCGAAGTGAATTAAGGCAACACCTCTATACCACTGTCACGTGAGCTGGAGCTAGTAAATTTCACTTTCGCAGCCCTTCTGGCACACAGTGATAACTGGCACTGGGACTGGGAATTGAAAATGCGAACACATTCGCCGTACACTTTATCTCTTGTTGCAAAAATGAATTTTTAACACAGAAATGATGTGTATGAGACACAGGTGAAATATCATTGTTCTACATGTAATTTTTATGGGTTTTAGATGGACATGCAAATGAAATTCATGAATTTAAACTAACTTTAGAGTTTTGAATCGATATACATTATATAAAAGATTTTATATTCAACTCTTTTGTTCGGTACACTATGGAAAGTTTTAGGGTGAAATTTTAATTTATTTTTAAATGATGTATGAATGCATTAATAAATTAACATATTGTCAGTAGGGTTTCTCAAATATTGTACATCTGAAAAAACCGGTGTTCGCTATTATTATTTTCAGAATACAAGTAAAATCGATACTTTTGGTAGTTGAAAATAAAATTAAAATCGAAGGCTATTGGGTTGATTTTGAGAAATCCAACAAAAACCATACAAAATCACCCTAAAACGCTTAAAACCGAAAAATGGTACCAATACCTTATAAAAAACGGTAAGCGGTAATTGGTAATAAATGTAAAATTCCGGTTTTTCGGTATAGGAAAATATTGGTAGACAAACCCTAATTCATAGGATTAAATTAAGGTAGGTTTTGTTAAAATTCGAAATTATCCCGTGCGAATGCCCACATTCAAGTGCAAACGGCATTAGCATTGGCTATTATATCTCGTTTTAGTACGAAACAATTGTTTAGAAATTCAGATCTGCGTTCTGAGACAATCGGTCAGAACGCAAACGGAAATTTTTTTAAAATAATTTCGGTAATTAATTCGCATTTGCATTTTGTTATGAAATGCGCAAACTGTCTCGCACGAGTAAAAGCAAAGTCTATAAATTCAGCCAAACGAAAAAAAATCATTTCAATTATCTTACGCACTTGCTAATGTGTTCAATTTAGTCTGGAATGCTTTGAATGCTATCCTCTGACTGAATAAATGTTCCCTTGTATCCAGAGCGATGCTAAAAATATTAAGAAAAAATTATAATCAGGAAATTTAAAATTCCGAATAAACTCACTTGATTTGTTCATCTATCAGTCTGTCTGAACTGTAAAGAAAAAATGATAAATATGTTTAAAATGTTCCAAAGGTTCAACATTAACATTAACAGTGAAAACCGTTAGAATCAGGATTCGAAAAATCTCAATAAAGTACCTCTTAAATCAATATAAATCATCAAAAATCACTTTCTTAAATCAATATATAAATAAATAAATAAATAAATAATAAAAAACCACCAAAATTCATTTTAAATGATCAAAAAAATCAGCAAATCTCAGTTTAAATCATCACAAAATTACCAAAATTCACTTTTAAATCATCAAAAAATCAAAACATCTAATTCATGATACAATCACAACTAATAACAAATCGACATTAAATCCCTCAAATTCTCAGTACAGCATCAAAACATTTTTTTCAATTACCTTCTTAAATGTTCATTCTCTTTGAGAAATAAATCAGTTCTTCTATTCAATCCCGATGCATTTTTATAATTACTAACAAAAAAAACAAAACAACATTAAACAAAACTTCCCTCACAAAACATCAAATTACCTACTCTATATCCCTTTTGACGGATCCCAAAAGATCCTCCCGCTCTCTATGCGACTGAATATTCGCCTTCGTCTTGTGAAAATCGTGTTTATAATCCTGCAAGATGTCTCTATGCCTCTGAAGTGTGTGCATCAACGCCGTACTTGGATTATTGTGCCCTTCGGATTTTACGTAATCCGATAACTTATCGTTAACGTCTAAAAGCTGAAATAAAAACCGAATAAATCAATAAAAATATTTTATTACTCTAATTAAACTCACTTTAGACAACAGCTGCTCGATTTCCCGCGCCATTGTATCAAACATATGCTCTCCATTCATTCCACTGAGCAATGGAACTGTGTCGAGACTGAAAAAAAATTCTTAATTAATTTTTTTATATTCGAGAAATGATAATGCGTGAATTTTTAAAAACTTTTTTTACCTCTCGGGTGACTGACTGCATGAAATGTCAATGTTAAATGAGTTGATTTATGGTTAAAATGTGATGTGTGGTTTATTTGATTTACCTTTCATTTTTGGCGTAGTTGCTGCTCCCGTAACTTGTGCCGAGTTTACTGAACGAAACCAATTTGATGTCGATTTCATTTTCTAGTTGTCGCGCTTGTTTCCGTAGATCTGTTGATTTAAAAATGTTTTTAGATTTTGTTTTGTTGATTCGATTGTATTTTAGGGGGAAATTTTGTGATCGATATTTACCTTCCCAATAGTTACCACCGACAGCCATTTTATTTAACTAATTTACGTCATCTGTTTACGTCGACGAATGGCGTTAGGCACAGAACGATTTCTGCACAGGTTTGGAAATAAATTTTGAATTTTCTTTTTCGATTGTTTTGTCTTAAAAAGTTTTAATAAAATGCAGAATGAAATAATATTGTCTTTGTAAATTTTGATTTTTAATGAGAAATAATTATCACAAAATAAAGCACAGAGATTCGTCCTGTCGATAACGGGAGCCATATTTCTAATCGTCATGGAGGACACGAGGGAAATGCACGAATTATGATGCCTGGTTTACAAAGGGATAATGTGAGACAGAGAAGATCGAAAAATGAAAACTCGAAACAGAAACTGACGAAAAATAAACAATCGAAATCACCCAAAGTGCAAAGTGAAATTTCAAATTTTTTGACCGAAATTTTATGTTTTTGGAAAGGTAAGACTATTTCGAGACGTAAAAAAATTAAAAATTAATTTATTTTAATTGCAGATGATGTGTCAACGACGAGTACTGGCGAAGAACCAAATTTTTCATTTTTTCCACGATATTCCATATATTTATTAGCAATATTCGTTCTATGCAATCGAATTTCCATCGCAATAAACGACGAAAACTTATGGATGATTCATCCGGATGAAGTTCATCAATCGGTAGAAGGTAAACTATCGATAAAACCAATTATAACCCATCAAAACTAATTTTCCCACTCAAAAATTACAGTTGCTCATTCCGAAACGTACGGTTACGGTTTTCGTCCATACGAGTACATTTTACCACCGACAGATGGCGCCACCAATCTCTCCATCAGCGAAACTCGTTATTTCACATTAGGAATGTACAGCATGCGCTCTTGGCTTTATCCTCGCACATATCAACTCCTGTTTTCCATAAAAGAACACCTAAACATCACTCTGCCGCCGTTTTATTTCGCTAAAACGCTTCACTCCATCATTGCGTCATTTCTTCCGTTTACCGTTTACAAATTCTCGAACACCGTGTACCAAAACACCGACACGGCCTTCATTTCTGCGGTCTTCGTCGCTTTTTCCTCAAATTTAGTCATCCTAGGAACTCACACCTTAATTCAAAGCTTTAATTCTCCATTCATCTTCGCATTTCTCACTTTGATTCTTAAAAAACCGACGGAAAAAACGGAAAAATCGCAAAAAATGAAACATCTCGTATGCGGATTTGGTTTGGGACTTGTTCTGAGCATGCGCGTCGACGTCATAATATTTTACTTCGTGATGGCGATCGCTCTTTACCCGTACTTCGAAAAAAGTTTGTTTTTACTAACGGGTTTTTCTTTTGGTTTATTTTTCGGTGGATTTAACGATTATCTGAATTACGGGTATCTTTTTATTTCGTCGCGCAACTGGTTGACTTTTCAAATAAAATACGCGGATAAGTTATTCGGCAGTCAACCGGTCACGACTTATTTGTATCTGATCGTTACTAACAACCACACGATGTTGATTTTATCGATTTTGTCGTTTGTTTTTATCGTCTTCCAACTCATTTCTTTTCTGTTTCCAATTTTTGCACAACCGGAAACAAAACCGAGGTTCGTTTCTAGTTTTAATCGGTTGTGGCTCGCTGCTTTTTATTTGTTGGTGATTTATTCAGTTAATCATCACAAAGAAACTCGCTTCGTGCACGATGCTTTGGTTTTGGTTCACATTTCTCTCGCTGGGTTTGCAGTCATAGTTTGCCGCTACGTTCACGCTGTGATGCCTTTTAGTGAGCAAAATACGAGGTTGAAAATTTTGAAGATGATCGTTTACGGAGAACTCTTAGGTAGGTATGAAGAATGAATGGTGTTTGGGTGCCGGATAAAATACAATACATTAATTAATTAATAAACTACAAGTGAGACCTACTTGAGAGGTGAAGAAGACACAATTATTTTAGGGGGCCGTACACAATTTGTGTACCGTATGGTAAATTTATTGATAGCTCAAATAAATTAGGAGTTGCGAGGGAAAATGGCAGTGCAAAGCTGTGAAAAACCCTCAGTCGGTTTGGGTAAGGGCCGAGGCCGAGGCCTGAACAGTACAAGCGTCTTACATGCTCTCTATGTTCAAGTCTTTTTATACCCTGGGCTCCAAATGGGTTCCCACTCTCCACTTCACGCCTCAAGTGCATACAAGTAGTGGGCTAAAATGGAGGCTAGGCCCAATTCCGGGTGTGCTATTTCCAGGCGTCCCAACTCCGGCCAATTCACAGTGATGCTAAATCCAAGTGCGCCATTGCCGTCCGTCCGTCCACAGTGCGAAAAGTTTCTTAACGCGTCTAGCCTACAAACAACTCTCAATGACGGGTTTTTTTGAGGATTATCTTGTTTTTATTTCGGTAATTGTTGTTTTACAGGATAATCCTTAAAATACCCATCATGTATTAGACACCAGAAATTTTACGGTTCTCCAAATGAACTGTAATTTGGAGCAGACTAAAACACCACTTCCGTTTGGGATAGAATTTTAAAAGTTTAAGAGAATCATGCTACACGTGCTTAATACATGCCTCAAAATTTTAAAGTGTCCATGTTAACCGAAAGTACTTTTTAAGTCCGCTCGGAATTCTATGTGATGTGCATTGCAGAGAAGCTAACAACGATTTATTAAGAAAAATAAAAAAAAATACCGACCAACAGCGTAAAATAATGAAATTAAGTATCATATAAAGTAGAGTGTACAAAAATATAGTTTGATACAACAAAAATATGAGTTTTCTACATTAAAACTCTTTGTTGGTCGTATATCAACTAAACAGTTTTTTGAGTGCGTGACCATTTAATTTGATTCTCGGTACGGTACCGTATTTAAATTAGAATGGAGGTAGTGTGTGCAGTCAATTTTTCCAATTTCTTCATTTTCCCGAAGATCATGTCCAGAAGAATTTACAAAGTGTTATAACGCCAATTCTTAGATAAACCGATTCCCGAAAATTAGTAGGGATCTTCATAAATCAGTCGATTTGCAAGTTCTTGATCGTCCGGATTATGGATTAAGCCACCAATCTTTGTCGCGGATGTATTCCTGACCTGACCATAACACTGCAATAACCACTCATGATTTAACATTACCAATTGAGGCGATTATTAAATAATTCCATTAGCGCACTTTAGTGCCAAAATCGTACGATGGCAAAATTTCGATTCTGAGAGCTTTTGATATAGGTATTGCCCTTTTGTGCAGGTGTGATTATTCACCACATTGGTTTATGCCATATCCCGTGTTTATTGCAGTGTTGGGACAGGAACCATGCGTTACAGGGATTGGCAGGTTATCACAGTTCAGCACAACTTCTTTAAGTCGACAATTATCGAAAATCCCTAGTTTCTGTATACCAAAAAGATAAGGATTGTAGAAATTGATTCTTGAGAATCTGTTCATCTAATAATATGCATCATAACCCTTTAAATACCGAGAATCAGCATTTAATTAGATTTTTAATTAGATTTTTTATTATTGTTATGTGTTAGTCCATTAGTTGTTAATCAAACACAATTTTATCACTTATTAGATTCCAAGGAAAACAAGATGAAACAGTTGCAAGAGGATTCAAATAAAAATATTGGTAATAAGTTTTTGCAAATTTAATTTGTTTCCTATAGTAAAATCGAATACAATATACTGTACAGTAGGGGGTATCATGTAGGCTATATCACGTCACACGTCATATGAAATCAGTCATGATAATCAGCATGATAAAATGTGGTATCTACTAAAAAAAACCAAAGAATATCACAAGATAGAAAAACTTTTGAAAAATAATTATGAAATTCTAAAAAACAAGTGAGATTCGAAAGAATTGGTTATTAATTCCTATGACACAGACCTATAAAGTTTTGGTTCTGCTTGATCCCAATTGCAAAAGCAGTTATTGCTGACAAGTAACAGCAACCATGATCTTATCACTTTGTCAAATAATGGTTATAAAGGCGTTTGATAAAAACTTTGTACTTTTTTAAATAAATTAAAATTCTTTTAATTGAAGGTCAGTTGGAATATCTCCAAGAACAAGTTGCTACACAGAAGAATGAAATAGGTAATAAATGTTTGTAGAATTTAACGACTCAATGTTACAACAATTGACTTCACTTCTTAGCCATCCTCCAAAAACAAAGACTCAGCTCATCTGTTAATGTGAGGAAACTGACCACGACAGTGACGACGCTCAAGGCAGATCAAGGTATAGCCTATTGTACTGAAAATTTGGATAATTTTATAGGGTTAAATTCTAACATCATGTGTCTTTACTATTAAATTTGGTCTTTCAGCTAAATGCTGCAAACAAATGGAGGAAACGAGTGATTTAAAGAAACAGTTAGAAGAGCTGAGAAAAGATTTTGGTAAAATTGATTTAATTAAATCAAACTGATAAAATAATTTTCCAAATAATGTTATTCCAAAAAAATGTTAAGCAATATTTTTCTTGACAGAGTCACTGCAATCACAGGAAATTAAAGATGTTAAAGATCTTAAAGATTCTCTGACGGATTTACGAATGGAAAAAGGTAAAACTGATGAATTGAACTTATTACCCTGATTTTTATATTTAAATTAGAACTGCGTGGGTATTAAGGGGGTATGCAGGGGGTTATGCACAATCGATCCTTCCGATTCCTCCATTTTTCAGATGCTTCACGCCCGAACGTACAGGGATATGACGAAAGTTTTATAAAATCGGATTCTCGAGAATCAGTTTCTATAATCCGAATTTTTGTCAATTACAGAAACCAATTCTCGAGAATCCTTTCTAAAAAATGTGTCATAACACTGTACTTTTGGACGCGATCATTGGATCTAAATACGGTACCAATAATCAGGGTACGTAATCAGATTTCGAGAATTCGTTCAGTTGTTGAATGCAAATCGTAACCGGGTCGTTAGTGCCCGACAATATTGGGCATCATTTTATATTTGTACTGTATCACGTACGGATATGACCTGGATGATAGAGGTTCATGTGATAGGACTCACACTATCAAATTGCGAACAATGCGTTTTAATGTTTATACCGTATCCGAAAACAATTATCTCCTGATTTCTGGTCAACAGGGAATGGGGACTTTCAAATATATCCCCATTGGCGATTACTGCTAAGAATAGGTAACGAGAAGGACGTTAACGTAACTAATATACCAAACAGTTGCACTCGTCAGTGATCATTTCATCCTAAGTAAAGTCAAAGACGTATGACCGAATCTCCCTGTTTGCATACTTTGTTTACGTATACACTGATTTTTGTACACTCGTGTATTACTGGGAAGCGCTGATGAAATATTCTATTCTT
>JAQFZO010002974.1:0-10857 GCA_034695885.1 Geophilus flavus | reverse complement strand
TGGTTGCATGATAATAAAAATAAAAATAATAATGAATTAAATGACACCACCTGCGATCCAATTTGTGATGTTTACGAGCGTGCGGAATTGAGGTTGAAGTTTGTGTCCTTTGGGTTTCCTGCGTCTCTGTTTTATGAATTAAATGCGCGATAGATGAGGAGCCAGCAAGGGAGATGGGGTGCGAGAGAAGAGGAAAGGAAAAAAAAAGTTGTTTCCTCATGTCGGGGGTCTCGCGAGAAATTTTCTAGTGTACTGACTTCAATGTCAAGATGGAGGAGGAAAGTGGAATTCAAAGTAAGCGAATGTGCGTGCGAGGAAATTAAAGATGAAATCAGTTGTATTTACCCGGTCCCTCTTTACTCCCATGATTTTCTCGTCATGCCATTCATCTTTCGACACGTTTTTCGACTCGGTTTATCTATATTTGGAATCAGGGAGTGAGTATATGTGCTCTTGATGATAGTGAACTCTCTGTGAAATGCTAGTGACAGGTGGGAAAAAGTGATAATATCAATGATATTGGTTTTCTGCTTTTCCAGAAATATAATTCAGTATTTATATTAAATTGATATAAAGGGGCAAAATCATGATACGTGATCCATAGTTTGATACCGTAAAGATTTAGAAAAAAATAGTAACTGTAACATACAGTAGATCATGTTTACATGTCAAGAATTTTCTCGACATTTCTCTCAGGAGAAAAGAAAATCGGCTAGTTTAAGGTGGAATATTCCTTTGCCATTGAATTTTCTTGATACGCGCATGCTCAGTTGCAGCGTGGTGTATAATAGATGGATGAAAATGCCATCCATACCTTTGATGTCAAAAGTTAACCATGTTTTCTAAAAACTTAAAACATTGAAAGAAACGTTGATCAAGGTCAAAATTTGAGTAGCCTATTAAATTGGGCATCCAATGTTTAGTTAAGATCCTTTGAAGTTAATGACCAAATATTATAACCTACCTCAAAATTTTGCTGCAATCGTTTAAGTGAAAATACCCTGTATAAACAGTAATTTTTTAGGCCTACTACTGTAAACATTGCCCTCTTGTGGAAAGGTCTATACGCCGATTAAACCATTGGGGATTTTTCTGTAAAGTTATTGCCATGTAAACATTAGGTGTGATCAATCTTGTGAAGTCAATTTTACTTCTACTTAATGACTTCTATAATTGACTTTTAGAAGCCACTTCTGATTAAACGTCGTTATGCGTGTTGCACATGTGCAAAGAACTCTACCAAGCAATTTCAGTTAAAAAATGGCTGCCTGGAAACAGCACAACATGCACAATGGACATCCGCAACACATATAAATAACTTCTACAAGTCGGAGAAGTGATTCGAATACAACTTGTACGTTGTACTACTTTTACTTTTACACTTGTCTCAAACTACTTCTCGGAGTTATGGTGCAAAATCGTCACATCCGGTTTCGAGAAGTGAAAGAATGTGAGGAAATGAAACTGACTTCTCAAGAATGAAATCAGTCGCAATTTGCATTTGACGTCAGATGACGTCATAAGATGTGCGCATTATTGACTGCAATATTTCGTAAAATACTCAAAAGTAGCATAATAATGCATTTTAACTGCGTGCACTGTCTCCTTGGTCTCAGATAGTGGATTACTCAAATAGCAAACGCTCTAAATGGTTCCTGCTAGATGCCAAGTACGGTAGTTAATGCGATACAAGATCGATCACTAAAATAAAATCTGGTTACCATTCAATATTTTATTAGCAAAAGTAAATGATATAAACATGCGGCTTAAACTGTACCTATCAAAATGTTATACGTACTTTAAAATCTTTTTCTACAAAATATATATTGTTCTAAACGCTTCCAAGCTTCTATTAAAGCTTTTTACAACTCGGATTCCAACAGGATGCCACTATAATGAAACTAGCAACGCAGGGATTACTGCCACATCATTTTTCTTTTTCTTTTTCTCCCCCTTCATTCCATTCACTTTTTCCTTTTTATTCCAATTTTTTTAACATATACTATTTTTTTACCCTTAACACTTTTTTTTTTGATGGTGGGTTACTTCTTCCCTCCGAGCATACATGGCAAAGGGACAATTCATCAAAGTCAGTGTTAGCAAAAATGTCGACATTTCTTTTTGCCTCTTCTCTACTTTCCCTGTCTGGTGTCATCCACGTCTTTCCGGATGGGAGAAAAGGGAGTAGTTCGCTCGTGTTCTCAGCCTTGTATACCAGCAACCATCTTGCCCTTCCTTCCTATTTCCCATCCGACACTTTGCCCATACCCACTCATCTTTAGCTGCACATGCCGACTTGAATTTCAATCAGATGGCGCGCGCTATCGACGACTCAACTCGCCATAGTCACAGCAAATAAATTTCCAAAAATATTTCTTCAAAAAAAACATAAAACAGTAGATGCATTCAAAGTTTTTGTTTTAATGTTTATCTTTTGTTTTTGAAAACCTGTTTTTCTTATAAACATTAAAAAAAACACCCAACATTCGTCTGTTAATGCTTTGCACACATTAGACACTAGTGATGATATAAACACATTTTAAAACCATTTTTGCTTTATACACATTAGACACCAGGGTAGTTTGAATAAATGTAAGTAAACCAATGTGACTGACACGACCGAAATTGATAGAATGGCATCAAAGAGACTTAGTAATGATTCGACGGACAGAATTACGAATAAAGTTACTAGATTATCGTCTCGTTTGAAGTTCTACCATTTTTACCTCGGAATTTCGTCTAAAAACATTTAAATCGGGCAAAAACGACGACCCGATCGGTTGTTTTTGTTTTTACTATTCGTTTTTCTGCTCCCTAGTGGCCAAATTAGCAACTGATGATCAAAAACAAATAAAAAACAAAAATGTTTGGTTTATAAAGCATGTTTTTGGATGTTTTTGTCAAAAACTGTATCTAAAAACCAGAAAAAAATGGAATTAAACAACAAAAACAAGAACTTTAAAAGCACCTAAAGTTTTTTTACTTCATAAAATATTTACCGTAAGAATTTTTCTATGTCAAAACTTAGGAAAAAAAATGAAATTCTCACTCGAGTCGGAAAAACAATAAACAATTTAAATAACATAAAATTTTTTTATATCAAACCCAGATGTACTCGGGGCATAAATCATCAATTTTTGATGTTTGTAGTGCGAGTCGTAGCCTGGTTTACGTGTCAATTTGGGTTAGAACGCGAATAAATGGTGTTTTTGAGGGTGGTGTAGTGGAGGGTTTAACGTTTCGTTGGGTGTTTTATTTATGGTGGCGTTTTGCTCTCCCTTTTTCAACTTTAAAATTGATTTGTTTTTGTACATGACAGTTGTCAAGAGATTTCTACGATTGTGTTTCCAAGTCTGAGAGGTCAGACTCGGGTCTGGGGCTCGACGGAGACCGGACGCTCACGGCCTGCTGCTCCCGCCTTTTGCTACGGTGCAATCAATCATTTTTTGCATGCAATCACTCAATTGGTTTCTTTTGAAAACGGGGAAATGCCTTTTACGCAGAAACTAACTTGGCTTAGGTTGGCAAATTTTGATTAATGGTATAGTGAAAATAGGGGAAAAGTTGTATTATTGCTTTTCTACGTGAAATTAAAAGATACCGAAAGAAATCAGTCATTTTAAAGGGGAAGGGAGGGGTTAGGAGGGAGGGGCATTTATTTCTTTGCGATTACTTTTTTCCTTAATAAAAAAAAGTTTATTGAAAATCGCATTCGATAAGTTTTTTTATGTGATGCTGGGAGGATTATAAATTATTTTTGTTGTTTTTATTACTGATGTGACAAGCGGCTACTGCGTGTCACAAATCACTGTTCACAAGATGTAACAGTAACCGAGTTCGTTGTAACGAGGTTTTACCTCTGTTTATTTGAGATTGAGAGATGTAATACTGAGGTAAATGCATTTATTTACTGAATTATCATAATTGTGGTCATGAAGTTATTGTTTTTGGAGAATTTTGGTTCTTTTTGATAGGTGGTAACGATTACAATCGATTCGGCCGTAATTGTTTTTAAGATTGTATCTCGCTCACTGCTTCTTGGCGCCGTGGTTATGAGGAATAGATGGGATCAATTACGCGAGAATATTTTGAAACCACAGGTGGTTTTGAAGTGGAGATACAATGTATAAATTTTTTAAAAATATTGTTTTAATCTTTAATTTTTTATTCAAGTTTATCCATAAAGTCGAGTTTGATTGCACAGGAAAAAAAAATATTTGTTAATAAGTGAATGATTCGATCATTTTTTAAGCATGCAATTGTTAATCAACTGTTTTTAATGGTAACTGATGGGATTGTTTCACCTCCAGATTTGATTATTTATTCTACAGTATATGTGTCTAGTAATAGAAAGAAACACATCCTTTATCTTTATCTTCGTCAACAACTCCCACATCTCGTGTACATAACCATTTGTCCTCATTCCTGTTTCTTTTGGTCTTCTCCTCCATGACCATATGACCTTTAAATACGTCTGAGCACGCATCAAGATGTGGGATTGGTAATTCGATTTGTTGGGAGAATATTAATGGAAGAAAAGACGTAATTTTAAATTCTAGATTTCCTTTGTGTTGATTTTTACCCGCACTACAAAACAGGTGTATTGGAGTTGAGCTTCTGAAAATTTAAATTTAATTTACTTTTTAGTGAAGAAAGTGAAAGAAACAAATATTTTTTTTTAATCACTGTTCGGTATGAAGAGACGAAAGGCTTCGGAATTATTGAACTATTAATTGCCATGTGTAAATTTAAAATCAAATAAATATACACAAATTTCAATTAACATATCGGATGTTAATTGAAATTCCAAAGGAATTCGATACGAACCATGTAAATAATACCGCGACATTGGTTTATTTGTGTTAGTTAAGTTTATTAAACAGTTACCCATAATACTTATCTTTCACCAGTTGTTAATCAAAGACCGTAATTAATTAATTTGTAAAAGTTATATTAGGTAAGATACTTTACTAGTACAAATTTGAATTTTTCTTTAAAAAAAATTTGGCAATTTTAGGTTTAGTTAAAATTAAAATGTTTGTATGCACTGTGTTCTATTTATAAAGAATACATGGCTTCAATCACTGCCGAATACTTCCCAATTACGTATTGGCGCTTCAATTTTGAAGTGGGACCTAAAATAAGAAATTATGCATTTAGAAAAAAATTCTCGATTTATTAATCCACTTTAATTTATCGTATGACCGAGTGTTCCGTTATGGATGCAGAAATCTTGAGGCAGAATGGTCCATTTTTGTATTCTTTGCGCTCTGGATACTGCAAACTTGTTATTGTAATCGTCTATTCCTTTCTGAATGCCACCCATCACACCTGGGTCGTTAGTGTTCAATACTTCCGACACCTTCTTGACTGGACTGGCGACAGATTCGCACCATTTGATGGCTATAGGGTTCAGTTTGTCGATGGGTTCCAAAGTATTTAGATCTACTTCGGTCTTGTAAAGAAAAAAATTAAATGTTTAACAGTTGTTACTTCGAGGAATAAGATGTACAGTATTTACCTTTAAAGTAATAAGCATGGTCAAATACTTTCTCCTGTCTCCGACCAACATGCAATTGCTGACCACTGGTAACAACTCTTTGATTTTAGCCTCGATGATAAGTGGAGGGATGTTTTCACCTCCAGACGTGATGATCAGTTCTGAAATATTTAGTATTGTAGAAATTTCGAAAATTGTCGGGAAAATTGTGTAAAATTAAATCACCTTTCTGACGTCCCGTGATGAATAAAATTCCATCTTTGTTAATCGTACCGACGTCTCCAGTGTGAAGCCATCTGTCGTCGTCCAGAGCTTCTTTAGTCATTTCTTCCAAACTTAGATAACCCATAAATATGTTTCGACCTCGTATCAATAGCTATATAATCATGAGATTGCTTTCGATTATTAGTTTTTTCATAGGAAATAAGTAAGGACAAAAAAGCCGTACCTCGCCCGAACCGTGATGATCAGGATTCAAAATTTTAAATTCCATAGATTTTACGGAATTGACATTTCCCACACTACCAAAACAAAAATCATGTTGGGGTGTGCTTACAATGTGACCACCTGTAAGTGAATAAATAAATAAATAATTAAAATTACCTTTTTCAATATCCCTAAAAAAAACATACCACTGCATTCGGTCAGTCCGAAAGAGTCGTGGAGTATAATGTCGTAGCTTTGAAAAAATTGAACCACTTCGACAGAAAGGGGTGCGCCTCCACTAAGAAAATATTGCACTTCTTGAATTCCCAGTGCAATTTTGACTTTCTGCAAAATTAACTTCTTGGCGACTAAGTATGCGAACGGTTTCGATCTCGATCTGTGGATTAGGCATTTGTCGGTCAGGACTGTATAGTGAATATTTTTTTACAAAAATTTAGTATTACTCAGTTATTTGTCGATTATACGCCGTTGCTTGTTTACGTGACCAGTTGATAACTTTTCTCTTCAGGACTGGCAAAGTTTGTTCTACAGCTTTCAATCTCTCCATCATTTTTTCATAAACACGAGGAACTCCCATGAAGTAAGTCGGACGGACTCGGGTCAAATCTTCGATTAATTTTCCCTGTGTTTAATTCTACGTTTAGTTGGGGTGGAATTTAGTATTTGGTTTATTATTACTTTAAATGCATCGGGATGAGCAAAGTGTACTGTGCTTTCCGTGTAAACGGCCATGTATAAATCCACAGCCTGAAAATAAGAGTCTTTAATATGTATTTATTGGATAACAAATTGAAATAATGTCGTACCAATGCTGCGACATGGCTAAGAGGCAAGTAAGAAACCGCTCTATCGTATTTGGGTGTGTACGTATGTTTTAAAATCACAGTTTTCATCATGAAAATAATCTGAAAAATGTTATATTTTGTAATTCTATTAATCTAGAAATAGTGAAAAATATTTCTTACGTTGTCGTGAGAAATCATCACGCCCTTAGGATTGCCTGTAGTGCCAGACTAGAATAAATTTAATAAAATTTTCAGTGACTACGTATATCAGATGTTTGTACAGTAATTCGATACCAACCGTGTAAATGAGACTGCAGCATTGGTTGATTGCGATTCCTTTGATTCTTTTTTCCAAAATTTCTTCTGGCAAAGACTCGCCAATTAAGAGCAGGTCCTTCCACTTATTAAAGTAAAACAAATATTCATTTTTTACATGCATTTTGTTTCTCAAATAAATACATTATTTTAAAACATAAAGTGCTCTATAACTTTGAATTTCATACTATGCATTATAGAATTAACAGCAGTTGCTAAAGCCCTTAACTATAATTTTTAATTAATTTGTTCTAAATTTTTGAATAATCAAATGCCATTGATTTAATAGAGCACGCATACACTGTTCGAAGAAATATTGTATTACCAAGATGACATCAGGGTGGTTTGTGTCGTCATCGTACAGAATGATTGCTTTCAATTCGGGTAATTTATGGCGAATGGAAAGAATTTTATCCAGTTGTGCTTCTTTGTCGACTACTACGATGTTGGCTTTGCTGTTTTCGATCACGTGGAAACACGCATCGGCCGAATTCGTTGTATATATTCCGGCAGGAAATCCACTGAAAATGAATCGGTGTATAGTACAATTGATTATTTTATCGTTTTGTGACGTACCCACAAAATATTGCTGCCAAATACGATATCACCCATTCTGGTGAATTAAAACCCAAAATTGCTACAGAATGAAAAGGGGAAAGGCCGAGCTGAAAAACAAAATGTCCATTAAATAGGAAGTAGTGGGTGGTGAATCGAATGGTACCAATAAATATGACTATTTTCAAGGTCATCTTTATTCTATGGCGAGTACTGCCGTTGTAGAAACTTAGACCTTTAGAGCACTTTAAAATTAGTCTATAAACGGTTTTATGAACTTAATGAGTCGAATGCATTGTATATCATGCACATTTTTAATTTCCTTTTCTTGAATCTTATAAATTCTAGAGGACTTGTGGTTTTGCAGTATTTGCACTTGTGTTTTCAGTGTCAAGAGAATCTCGTAAATCGGGAAACTGAAATTTCATGGCGTTATAAGCGAGTTGGTGCTATAACAAAGCTCGCCTACGGTGCAAAGCTGCACTTCATTGTTATATATTCCACCATTCATTTTACGTCTTAAGCTTAATGTTATTACACAACCGTACTCACTTTTATAAATCCCTTAGCAACTTTCCTCACACTGTGCCAATATTGAGAATAACTCCATTTCAGTACCTCCCCATTTCTATTAACTACCAATGCAGGCCTGTTTGGGCTGTTGTCGACTGCATTTTTGAATAACGATATCACCGAAATTGGATCGTATTCCGGATCGGGGTCTGAAGTTCTCAGATCGATGTCGACGACACCATCTGGTTTCCAAGTCATAGTCTCGGTAGTTGGGACGATGTAGTCGGGTCCTTATAAATACATGAATTTATTTTTGTGTAAGGAAAAAATTAAGATGAAATGAATCACTTACCCATTTGGTGATTCGGAATGTACGTATCGTGAAATACCTCTTCAATATGCTTCTTAATATGGGTTTTTGCTGCCATGATGCAAGAAGTTGTTTCAGTCAGTAATGTTTGAAGAATGAATTCAAATTGTTAGTAGTTGTTTGCACTTTAAATTACGTTTCTTGTTATTAATTTTATTATCAACAGGTGCTATCGCAAAGTACTTAATAGATTTTGGATAATGTAGGTCATTATTCTTCAAACAATAATTTAAATTGCAAAATAATCAATGGATGAGGCTTTATTGGTGTAATGAAGCAAGGTTGTAAAAGAATTTGTTATTTTGTTCGTATTTCGAAGTGTTTGTTTATGATTTTGAGTTCAAAATTTAAGGTATCAAAACTGTCCAAATGGAGGTTTATTTATATTTAATTTCTTTGATTTGTATTCAGTAAATTAAACATCGTTTTATAGCATCTTGTAGAGGAAAGTCAGGGCTACAAAATGAAGCGATAGGTGTCTGTGAAATTGTGTAAATAAATATGTGGACAGTTTTGTCCGTCACTGAAACTGTGATTTTCTTTACTCCCAGACAACGTCCTAAAACTGCCACCAGAGCGCGTGACGGCTATATGGAAATCATCTATTTCTCCTATTTTTCCCAACATCCGTTGAAAAGTGAAAACAAATATTGGGTTTGCTGGTATTAAATTCTAAATTACGTTTCCCTGAATTTTTAATACGTTGAATTGATCAAATTTTGTGTTGGGGAGGGGGTCAAATTTCGGATTTTTAAGAAATTATGGAAATTATCGAATTGAAACCTTCACCGCGATGAACAGGAAGGAAAAAATAGCTGCACCTAAAATTTTATGGCGATAACTTGTCTGCAACACACGAAAGTCAACAAATCTACAAAAACAACAAAATTAGTGAGTGACAAAAGTTTGGGTGTGTGGGAGGGGAAAACTTGGAAACTCAAGTTTTATGGCAAATTCCTATACCACCTCACTTCATAACATCATAACATCAATACACCCTTATCCAATGATTATTTTAAGGTTTGTTTGGCCAATGGTAATTTTGCTGCAGTCTGTGGTAGATTTGATATTTTTCAACTTTGTGAAGATATTGAAGAAATTTTGGACCTGACATACACAAAACACCTCCTGAAAACCTCACTGCACATTGAGCAGCATTATAATCAAAGTAAATCATTGTTTGTGTGGTCTCAACAGAAAACTACAATTCCGCCCAGAGACGACATATTCAACGATGTACTTTGAAAATGCTGCTCAATGTGTATTGAGGTTGAGGAAACTTTTCAGGACATGTTCGGTGGTGTTGTGGTGTGTCCCCACTAATTTCAGGTCTAAAAATTCATCAATTATCTTGTTGAATTGAAAGAAGTCAAATTGATCTAATAATATTGAATGCACCTAATGTCGTGGGACTTCATAATTACGTAGCTCCTTTCGAATTACCATGTGCAAATATAGTCAAATAATTAGACACAAATTTCAATTAACATATTGGACGTTAAATGAAATTTGAATAGAATTCGATACAAACCATGTAAATAACACTGCGACATTGATTGATTGATTGATTGATTGTACAAGTTAGTTAACTTTATTTAAACAGTTATACAAAATAACATCTTCAATCAGTTATTAAGTAATTAATTTAAATAAGTACATGCTGCATTACAAATTTGCAGTTTTTTTTAAATATTGGTGATTTTGGTTTTGGTTAAAACGTCGTATTTGCACTGCTTTGTATTTATGAAGAATACATGGCTTCAATCAATACAGAATACTTCTCGACGACATACTGGCGTTTCAATTTTGAAGTGGGACCTAAAATAACAAATTATATGTTTAAAAAATTTTTTCGATTTATTAATCCGCTTTAAATTATCGTATAACCGAGTGTTCCGTTGTGGATGCAGAAATCTTGTGGCAGAATGGTCCATTTTTGTATTCTTTGCGCTCTCGATATTGCAAACTTGTTATTGTATTCGTCCATTCCTTTCTGAATGCCACCCATCACACCTGGGTCGTTAGTTTTCAGTACTTCCGACACCGTCTTGACTGGACTGCCGACAGATTCGAGCCATTTGATGGCGATAGTGTTCAGTTTGTCGATGGGTTCCAAAGTATTTGGATCTACTTCGGTCTTGTAAAGAAAAAAATTAAATGTGAGATGTACAATAACTTCGAGAAGTGAGATGTACAGTACTTACTTTTAAAGTGATAAGCATAGTCAAGTATTTTCTCCTTTCACCGACCAACATGCAATTGCTGACCACCGGTAACAACTCTTTGATTTTATCCTCGATGAGAAGTGGAGGGATGTTTTCACCTCCAGACGTGATGATCAGTTCTGAAATATTTAGGATTTGTAGAACTTT
>JAQFZO010002973.1:0-10859 GCA_034695885.1 Geophilus flavus | reverse complement strand
GAGTACCTTTACTCTATAAAATAGGTTGTAATTTGCCACAGAATTGAGTACATTTAGTCATTTTTTTTCTGAGTGTACATAATAAAAATGCAAAAAGATTTCCAAGTAAATACAACCAAGAAGTTCTTGGGCATTTGCTCTGGGTTCGTGGCATAAACCTAAATTTTTATTCAAAAACTTGCTGATTAAATGTGATAGGCCTATCGTATTTGCCACCCGCCATGTCGAGTTGTAGTTTAGGGAAAGTCTCGAATTACCCAGAAGTCACTCAAGACAGGGCCTCTATTAAAACGCCCCGCGTTATGCAAATGGAGTAAACTGGGAATTGTGGCTCGGATATTACCGCTCCCTTAAAACAACTGGGATGAAAGTCAGACAGATTAATTTCCTACTAAATCCAGTTGGCTCATAATAAAGAAATTTGTAATTTTTATGTACTGATCCCTTAATTTTTAGCTCAAAACTCATGTTTAGTTATACGTACTATAACATTTTATGTTATTAAATAAACGTTTAGATTACGATTACAAAAATGTTATAATTTTTGAAGTGGTTTAAAATGCTCTTCCGGTTTGAATTACAAGTTATAAATTTTGGGGCAACTGATTTCTTTGTTTCCAATAGTAACTGGTAAGATCTTGAGTCCCTATGATTCAACCAGAAATGGGATTACGGTATTCAGCCTTCGAAATTCTTGTAATTCCAAAGAAATCACCAACATTTTATTTTAGTTAATCTCTGAAGAAACGCATAAATGTTTTCCTCTGTGAAATAAACAGACGATTATTATCTGTATATGAATGAAAAAAATAAAACGGTACAAGAAATACCAGTTGGAAGCATATTTAAATTATAACCTTGTAGTGAAGCTATCCAAAGCATAAAAAAAAAATTGATCCTATGGTGGTCCAGAAGGGCCATTTCAAAAACCATTTTCACATTTCGGTTGCTGATAAAACTGGTTCTTCGAATGACCATTTTTTTAAAGGAATAAATTACCAATTAGTCACTGTAATGAGATTCAGCAGTATTGCGTAAGATTTACTGCAATTTAATAACTTCAAATGCAGAATTCCATCACTAGAAATAAAACATAACGAAATTTTCTGGAATTCTATGAAATTTACCAAGATTTGAAAATGAATTTTTCAAATAGACCTTCTGCGCCACCATAGTACCAGGAAAAGTCGAAAGTTGCTGAGGGGGAAAAAATAGTTATTAATTTGTGATGATTAATTTATTTTATGTAAAGGAAAATGTTTTAATAAAGAAAATTAAGTTATAATTGTATGCTTGATTTGTAATATTGTATGTATGCTCTGGGAGAGGAGACAAGAAGTCATCGTTTGTTTTGTTTTTTATGCATTTAAAATGAGGCGTAAAGGTCATACTATATGGTCTAGAGTCGAATGGAGGGAAGTAACAAACGTCGAGAACCTTTAAAAATGTGTTTGAGAAGGACTCCGACAATATCGAAAGTTGTAGACAAAAATTTATCATTCGGTGGCAAACTGTCAACGTTAAAAATAGCGAAAATCGATATTTTCGACCGGAAATGTTCGTTTTAACGAGAAAATCAGCATTTCTGGGTCATATTTCACTTTAATGAAATTCGTTATGGCGAAATTTTTAGCGTGAAACCGATAGGACGATCGATCAAATGAAATTTATAATTCTCTGTATCGCGAAATTCGTTATATCACAGTTCCTTGTAACAAGGTTCGATATAGCAATCATTTTTTAAAATATTTTCAAAACTTTAATGAAACCTTTAATTGAATAAAAATTACATCACAAAAATTTATCTTGAAATAGTTAAATAAATTGCGGAATTAATTAAATAAACGATAATTATTTTAAAAATACATGTCCAACACATGCCAAGGAGTCAAGAGCAGACTACTCAAAGAATCAGTAGGGCCTGACTTCAGATCAGGATATTGCAAGTTCGAATCCTGTCACTGTCAGGCTTACCGTACCTCTCTTCTTTTACCTATTTACTACGCTTATTTTCATTATTTTTAAAAAATATAATAAGAATAACTGTAAGGTTTCTCAAACTCACTAAATGTTTAATCAGTAGTTAATTTAATTAAGGTCAATTAATTTGTGTTTTAGACATCACTTGTTCTCATTAAACTAAGAATTAAGGAAAAATAAGTTACGCGAAACAACAATTTTTGTTTTAGTTTAGAATCGAACAGTCGAGTGAATCAGAGGAAGAGGCACAGCCAGTGGTTAGACAGAGTAGGGAGGAGAAAACAGGCAGAAGTAGATTTGGAGTTACATCAGAAAATTGAAGCAATAGAGGGATTTGTTAAATAGAGGAGCGAAACGGTCAGTGAGAATTTGGGAGAGAAGAGAGGAAGCAAACTGTAAAAGAAATGAAACCGAGAAGTGTTACCTGAAGCATTGGGTAGTGAAAGTAGAAGTGGAAACTAGCTATAGAAGAGGAACTAAAGTCTATGGGGTATGGAAAATAGTTAAGAAACCCGAAAATAGAAAGGTGATTAGATCAAAATGGATCTTTAAGATAAAAAGAGGGTTAGATGATAGTGTTAGTAGGTACAGTCCTGGCCAAAACAATTTGCCGTTTTTGCAGCATTGATCAAAATAGACTCACCCAGCCAGTTGGGGTGTGTCTACTTCACTTAGGGAGGTACAGTGATATATTTTTTCATGTCTGTTGGCATAAAATGAAGTGAAACTGCAAGTTGACTGAAAAAATAGTTCAAAATCTTCAAAAATCTTCAGAAAGACAAAAAAAATAATTAAAAATCTTCAAAAACCTTCAGAAAGTCGAAAATATCTTTCAAAATCGTTTAACTTTTAACATGGCAGATTGTAGAGGTTCAAAGACACCGGGTACTCCTGGACAGAGATTATATGAGACCGAGAGAAGCAGTACAGTGGATTCGACTAAGTACCAAGAAATGATAGGGAGTTTGAACTACTTGTCCACTTGCTCATGCCCAGACATAAGCTATAATGTGGCAGCACTGTCAAAAGTCAATAAGGACCCAAAGTAGTTGCACTTGAATGCAGTGAAAAAGGTGTTGAAGTATTTGAAATTGAAACACACCAGGCAAAGAAAGTTGATTTATTAGTCGGGGAGATAGGAGAATGGTTGGTTTTGCAGATTCGAATTCTGATGTGACAAGTGATGCCAAATCATTTTCAGGCATAGGAGTGAAGATAGGTGAATCACTCATTCATTGGACGTCACTTAAACAAAAAAGAGTGATGATGTCAACTACAGAAGCAGAGTTGGAAGGTATAACTGATGTTGTCAGAGAACTGATATGGTTTAGGAGTATAATGGAAGAAATTGGGTTATGTGAGCTTCAAGATAAGGTAAAGATTTTCAGTGATAGTTTAAGTGCAATTCAGATGCTGAAAAGAGGGATAACAGAAGAATAGGACCAAATATCTAAATAGTAGATATTGTCACTTTGTGAAAGAGAATTTGGAAAAGTATAACTATTAGAAAGAACATATGGGTACATTGGAGATGCCAGTAGATGTGTTGATCAAAAATTTGAGTCAAGAGATGCCTTGCAACATTGGGATTTGAGAAATAAATGTGTCTCATAGAGTTTTTCTTGTTTAAAAATGTGTTTATTGTTTGTGTTGAAGTTTTTTGTTATGAGTTAATTTAAAGTGAATTTACATTTGGTTAATGTTAGACATTTTAGTATTACTAGAGACAAAAATATGAGTTTTATTATTTATTTTTTTTATTTTACTACGGTAATTTTGAGAATAAAATATCATGTAATTTTTTGCCTGTAAAGATAACTTGAACAATTTCTGCAAAATGAAATAATTGTTTAGATGTGATTTTAATTATTTTGAGTTTGGTTTAAGTATTTACAGCATACAAAGTTTAAATGCTATGAATGTTGTCATTAATAATTCACCAAAAATTTTAAAAAGCCAATTTTTATCAATTTGAAATTTACTATGCAATTTAAACTGAAATTCATCATTTCACATGGTTTCATTTACTTTTTGACCAATTTCTGCTATTTTTCACAATCTTATCTAATTTGCATAAAATTTAGAGTGATTATTAATATCATTGGTGAACTATTAAAAACATTTAGTAAAATTTCTTTTATAACCACTGCTAAAATTTAAAAACCAATCAAAATTTTCAAGATTTAATCTCAAAACCCATCAAGAAACTACACAATTACATCTCCCCTAAAAGAAAGCCGAAATGTACCAAACCTAAATGCCAGAGAGAGACACACAGAGACACACAGAGAGACACACAGAGACACACAGAGAGACAGACAAGAGAGAGACAGAGAGAGGGAGAGGGAGAATGAATTAAAAGGCTCAAGGTGCCCAGCGCGAGCCAACCGGAACCGATTTACCAAAATACGTAACACTAGATGACTGGCATAGCTAAGCCAGGTTGATGGAGTCGCGGTGTTGGACATTGACCATGTCAAAAGTTCAAGCGAGCAAGTCTGGCGTACACTTAGGAATTCCTGGAAACCTAGAAGAGCGCATACAATCGTATATAGGACATTTCCGCAAAAAGTTTTTTTGTCTGTGGAAGACAATGATGACGATGACGGAATGGGAGCTGGGGCCAGCCAAGATCCTACAGGAATGCTGTTCTTCAACTCAAAAGGGGAAGGCATGAGCCAAAGTCTAGCCTAGCCTTGCACAAGCCTTCTCAAATGCATGGAAGCAAGCCAGCCTCCCATTGCCATCAACCACAATGTATCAGAAGGCTGCGGTCACAACAATATACGGCAAGAAATACAAAATAAGAATTGATCTGGCAGATAACATGCGACACGTGCGGCAGTATTATTATTGTGTTGCCAGTACAGCGAACTGTGCTGTTAAGACGGTAAAAAAGATACTTAGCCACATTAAGTTGAATAAGCTGTTACCGACTCTCACAGACATAATATGACAAACAAGCATCACATTCTGTAACATTCTAACGAAAATAGGTAATGGGACACCATTAGACAATGAAGAAAAAACAAATGATAGAACCCCGTTTAGTCACAACAGAAGAGGCAAACCGACTCTGCCCAAACGGCATCAGACTGTATCTCTGAATCCAATCCGTAAACTACAATAACTACAGTACATAGTGAATAGTAAGACCAAAAAACAATTTCCACAGCGCATGACATTTTAACAGGAACCAAAAATGAAGCACAAGAAACGTAAACGAGACAAAAACTACACAAAATGTCGGTATTTGAAACTGCCTCTAGTTGTGGGAAAACCATACGTCATCACCACAAACAGACATGTCTAACGGATTGGCAAACGGCAGTTTGGGACAACTGCACACCATAGGACAGAGAACTCGACAAATATTAAAAAGTTATGGTTCAGTTTTCTGAATCCGCCGCGCATGGGAAGAATAATTCTAAATAACAAAACAATAGTCGCAAAATGGAAGCCACTCATTTCCGCATGTGCAGTAACCATCCACAATTCGCAGGGCGGCACTTTCGACTCAGTCGTATGCGAATACGAAAAAACCTTAGAATTCAAATTGGGAACCACCACCGTACAAACATTCAAAGCCACCATATCAACAAGCTTTACCAAACTCCTACATGCTTGCCTAAGAAAACATATGGTATGGTACTTCCAACAGGGGTATTTCCGAGCTATCCCCATTGCGTCGGCGTATATGAAATACCTCTCTTACCACCTTTATCCAGTGATACCTTACCGGCCCTTTTCTCTGGGGGTATATAACATGAACACAGAAAATACAGGAGGACAGAATAATCGTGATGTCGAATATGACCAAACATCATCATCTGTGAAGAAGTAGAAAATATTTTTGAATTTTTTATCCATTTTTTTCTTCTTTTTTTTTTTCGCAAGATATAATAATGTTTGTAAAGAAAAAGAGAGAGAGAAAGAGAGAAGAGGGAGGGAGGGGAAAAGGGAACCATGCGCCTGGGCTTTAATTAGGAAAAAGATTAATCCCAACAAAACCTCCAATGGAAGACAGCTGAGATCCAGCTTCACAGGTTACGGGAGGACACCAAATGCCCTGACCTACTACTCTTGTCTCGTAAATCGCAGTAATGTGTCCCATCTTAAATGTCTCATGGCTTTGTTTGTTGTTGATCACGTTCATGAACGCCAGTTGGGGTGGGGCATGGGGGTCGTTGTGTTAGGCCTCAGTTCGTTTACCATCTGTGATTTCTTTCTACCTGGGTAGAGTAGAGGCAAATTGGCTAAATAACCCATAGAATATGGACTAATTAATGTAATTATTAATGACTGATTGACACTGTGCGTGGGAACTTCCGCCCATCCACACTACTTTTTACCCCGTTCCGACACAAATGGGACTTGAACAAGTGATAGAATGAGTGAGTGTGAGAGAGGGAGAGAGAGAGACAGATTATCCTTAGGCTTAGGTTTTTCTGTAAAGTGTCGAAACAGCACAGAATTATTTTTGATTATTAAGATGTCAGAAGTGGAAAAAAATAAAAATTGTGCGTCTCAATTGGTCATAGGATAAGTGTGATGGGTACCTATGTCTGAATAGCAGATAAGATTTTAAAAAATGATCAGACTTGGAATCCCACCATTGAACCATTAGTTCAAATGAATGCGATGGTGGGCTTAACGGAACGATGGTAGATTTGCGACTTGCAAAAGAAACTCACACCCTCATGGTAATCATTTTGCAGATGACCCCAGCTTTTTTTGCATTAAAATTTATTTCATACACTAATAATTATGATTAATTAATCATAACTCTCTTTCTTATAAAAGATTTTATTTACAGGGCACAACCCAAAATACCAATAAAGACAAGGAAAAGGAAAATGGAAGAAGCAAGTAGGCCCTGTTGGTTTCAGCACGAAAACACTACTTGTTACCTACAGAAGGAAAAACAGATAGAGCTTGGAAGTTTCTCCTTCTTTCCTCCCTGGAGGAAACAAAGACTACTATTCAAAAATTCTTTCGAAAACAACCATTTTGATACCCCAGCAATGTAGACACATGGCAACAGTAATGTGAAATTTAAATTGTTTTTTATGTGTTGTTTTCCCTTTAATTTGTGAATTTGTGTTTTTTCTTAATTTTGTGTCTCTTTTACATTTTTTCGTGTTTTCTTTTATTGATTCAATTGTTTTTTACGAATTTATCGTTTTGATGAAATTTACTGTTTTTTTTAAGTGTTTAAGTACTTTCAAATCTCCCTCTCACATGTCATTGACCGTAACCCTCTCCCCTCAACGACCTTCCATAACCCCCACCCACTCCTTTTACCCATAACCCCTGTTATTTGACCTAAATAAAACACTCCATCTTTGATTTTTTCACAAAAAACGTGTCCTTTCTTTCTTCATCGACCAAAAAGACATTTTGCATCTCATCATCCAAATCCAATCTCAACAAGTAAGGTGTCCCATCCTAAATGGTCTCATGGCTTCGTTTGATCACGCGTTCGTAAACGCTAGCTGGGGTGGGGCAATAGAAAATTGTAAATAATTTTAATACAATTTCAGGTAAAACTGTCAGAATACAAGTGGATTTTAGTATCAGTATATGCCGTTAACCATTGGCTCTCGCTGGCAGCAAATTGCAATATTAGAAAAGTGTTTGTCGTAAGACACAATAGAGAAAAGGACAAGGAGGGGTAAGTATGTTAGATGTTAGCAGTATGTGTACTACTAAATCAATCAAAAGCCAATATACTGATTAAATAATTTTTTGCACAGGGAAGAAAGATGACAAGATTTGGGAATTACAGGAGTGCAATTCAAGTCAACAAAATGATTGTGATAGCTCTTGTGTCTTTTAATGGTAATTTTGCATAGTTGCCATACAATGGTCTTATTGCTCTTTTAAAATATATTTCAATTTTATTACTAACAAGTTAAAATATTGTGGCCTGCATATTAATAAGTTTTTAGTACTTTAGAATGCACAAAAGTATACTCTCTGCCAGCCCTGTCGCCATCTTCATAAAAGATCACATGGCATAATTTAGAGTATGTCAGTCACAAATTAATCAATAGTAGAAGAGACTGACAACCATGTCAGTATGTGACATCAATAACTCCCAAGAAACAATCTGGACAAAAAATTAATTGGGTTGATTTGATGCGTAACTTAGTAATACCAATGAAAGTCACAACTGAAAATTTAAGAAGTTATGTACAACTAGCTCAGTGAGAAACAAAAATGTCAAAATCTCACCACTTGAGTACAATATTGACACAAATTCAAACATGGTGCCAAATCAAACATACAATGTACTAAATTATTTTCCCATGTCAATTTTTTTTGTTTCTTATTATATATAATGTTGATAAATTAACAACATTAATAATTAATTGCATATTGCCAGCCAGTACTGTTGATTGGCCTGAATTTAAGAACAAGTAATTTAAGAACAAGAAAACTTTAAATTTTTTGCCATTAAGTGATCAAAAAATTATGAAAATTGACTTTTTTTGACGAAAAATAAAAATAATAGTAACAAAAATTTGATAATATATAAAATTTTTTCTTTCATTTCTTTTTAGGGTAAATAATCGCAATGAGTGACCACGGCCAGATGCAGATGAGGGGAATTCTCCGCATGAAAGCGGAAGATGTTATTGCAGAGAAGGAATGGATTCAACACAACGTGCACGAAGAAGATCTTACCGCTGTCGATCGTCACCTACTGCAAATGAGTGACGCCGAAATAGAAGAAATTTGTGAACTTTATCCGTATGAGGGGGAGGAGGAAGAAGAAGAGGAAGAAGGAGCAGGAGCACATGAATAAATAATTTGGAAGGAAGAAGAACTGTGGAATGAGGATGAGGGTGGTGCAGCAGCTGCAGGTGATGCGTGGAACCGATCTTTCAGCCCAGCTAGCTGAAGATAGTCCACAGTATTCAGAAGATGAATCTGATGAATACTATTTGGGAGGCGTTGATGACTGCAAGTTCGGTTTCTGCTAGCAGATTATCTTAAAGGATATTTTGCCCAAGGATTATTTAGAACATCTTTAAAAATTTTCTATAGCTATTCACTTATTATTAGAGAAAACAATTAGCCATGATGAAATATCACATGCTGAACATTTATTGGCATATTTTGTATGTGATGTACGAGAATTATATGGTTTGAAGCATGGCACACATACTGTGTGCATCTGTTATTTCATTTGGCTGATTGTATTAGAAAAAAAGGTCCTCTATAGAATACTTCCTGCTTCATGTTTGAATCTTTAAATGGCATGCTAGTGGAAATGTTTAATGGGACTCAGTATGTGCAACATCAAATTGCCAAAAAATTAGTAGATAGGTCTGAATTGGTAAAGAAAACTATCCCTTCATTCAAAAATTCTCCCTACATTAATTTCATGAACAGTTTATTATATAATAAAAAACACTTGCAGACAGAAACAACTTTTGGACATATTACATTTTTTGGTCGGAAATCCCATTCTGCAGTAGATGAGAATCAAATGCAGTTGATTTCAGATTTTTGTGGCAGTGTTCCAGTGGAAATAACTAGTTATCGTCATTGTTCAGTAAAAAACAATATCTTTGACTCTGAATGTTCTAATAGAAGACGTGACAATTCATTCATTTTCCTCTCTGATGGTAGAATGTATCGCCTAAAAAATTTGTTGAAGGTGCATACAACAAATAAGCAGACTTTTTGCATTGGAATAGGCCTGAAATATAAATTTCTTAAAAAAACATATGTTTTAGAAATGTCTGCTCAAGTACAAACAGATGTGATAGATCTGAACTGTATTAATTCTAGTAAATTTATTGTGATTGAAATGTCTAAAAATGAGTTATATTGTATCTGCTTGCCTAACATGTTTGAATTAGATTAATTAAATTACATTACTTATTTTAAAATAACAGGTTTTATTTCATTGACTGATTCTATTAGGTACTGTAAGAATTGTTAACATCTCAAGAAATTTGTTTTTGTCTTAAGAAATCCTGAATTAAAAAAAATTGATTTCTTCAGAGGTTTGCACAATGTACAAACCCATGTCTGCAGACAACAGTGTGCATGCATTTTAAATACAAAAGACCAGAATGTATTCTGCGAAGGTCTGCAGAATGTGACAAGCCTTGTCTGCAGACAACAGTCTGCATGCAATTTAAATACAGAAGACCAAAAATGTTCTGCATAGGTCTGCAGAATGTGCCGAGCCTTGTTTACAGACAATAATCTGCAGACAACAGTCTGCATGCAATTTAAATACATACGACCGAAAATGTTCTGCGCAGATCTGCAGAATGTGCCAAGCCTTGACTGCAGACAATAGTCTGCAGACTATAGTCTGCATGCAATTTGAATGCAAAAAAGGATTCTGCATGGGTTTACAGAATGTGTGAACTCTTTGTCTGCAGACAACAGTCTGCAAGCAATTTAAATGCAGAAGACCTAAAAGGATTCTGCATAGGTTTGCAGAATGTGTGAACCCTTGTCTGCAGACAACAGTCTGCAAGCAATTTAAATGCAGAAGACCAAAAAGGATTCTGCATAGGTCTGCAGAATGTGTGAACCCTTGTCTGCAGACAACAGTCTGCATATAATTTTGATTCAAGATTCCAAAATGGAGTCTGCAGATGTATGCAGAATGTGCTAACTATTGTCTGCACCCTGATTTCTGCAGACGAAAATTCTGCAGAATTCTTATGCAGATTCTTGTCTGCAGGACAATTTTATGCAGACGTATGCAGAATACTTTTACCTGGGAAGGATACCAGGGATGAGGGTGGTACAGGGAATGGTACTGATACGGGGGATGTTTCTTGGAGTGGTGTGGGAGTTGATATTGGTACTGAGGATGTTTCTAAGAGTGGTATCGAGAGTGATAC
>JAQFZO010002972.1:0-10859 GCA_034695885.1 Geophilus flavus | reverse complement strand
CTCACTTGTACTGGATTTAACCTTAACTTCCATCGTATTGACTGTAAATAAAGGTTTTTCATATATTTTTTCTAATTCTCATCATTTCAAACTTTACACCACTCAAAATCTGACCGTAGTGTTTTAATTTTTTTATTCGGACAGCTCCTTTAAGCTTGACCATCCAGCCCGCAAGTCAAACGGTGGACGCAGGAAAGCCGGCTTCCTTCAAATGTATTGTCAGCGGACACCCAGTAGGAGCCATTTCGTGGTCTAAGGACGGCAAACCCCTGGTCACTAATGGCAACGTGAGACTCATCACACGCGACGAGATCCGTATCGACCGAGTGGAACGAAAGGACATTGGAATGTATCAGTGTTTTGTCGAGAATGATGAAGAGTCCGTCCAGTCAGCTGCTGAGCTCAAACTGGGAGGTAAAAAGACGCGCGCTCAGCATCTTGTCTCTCTTACCCAACTTTAATTCACACTCTTTCCAACCCAACTTCATAATATATTGCTTTATTAAACCCGCCAGTTTCACTTGCTTAACGTTAAAGCATCTTCCGAGATGAGTTTTATTAGGATATTATGTATATAACTTACATACTAGCATGTATCCGTAGAAATTCCACGGAAATAATTTGAATTTAACAATTTTAATTTAAAACACAAAATCGCAATTCCTTTCCTGTGTTGTACCGTAACATGGAGTTGTCATAAAGGGAGTGGCAACTCCATGGTGTTTGTTGGGGTACACTCTCAGCAACGAGATGGGTGAGATTTTGCATGTCGACACCATATTTGCCCCTTTTAAATATAAAAAAAAAACATTGTTAGGTGAATTTTAGTCGTGACAACAGTTAAATTGTTTTTTGTCATAATGCAAAAATACAACAAATAATAATTGTTTACTCACCAAACAATTGCATTGGAAAACAGAGATATGGAGGCTGCATCAACGCCATCTGGTGTTGGACGTGAGCGGTGAATCGCCTAAGCGTGTACTCCAACAAACACCATGGACTCCTTTTATTACAACTCCATGGTTGTACCCACAGGCCTGGTGTACTCATGCCATTCAACCTGTGCCCCTATGTAACCATGCCTGTAGTTTGTCATGTACTGTACTCCTTCTATACTCAAACCATGATGCGATATTAAGGATGACTTAAATCAAGGGGTTATAAAAGGAGGAATGGAAACAACCTGCTTACAGAATTGCGAGTCTAAAGGCCTAGGATCAGCACGTGTGTATAACCAATGAAAGCCTCGATTTCCGATATATTATGGGATACTGCTGTCATTTTCAGTTTTCAGCTTGTAACTATGGCACATTCAAAACGAAATCGCCACTAGGGGGCATCCACTTGGCGCATTGTTTGATTGACATAACCCTCGACATAACCTTCAAAACAAATATGGCAGCTCCCATTTTGGTTTTGGACCAGAATGCAGTGTGCCGAAACAGGTAACGTGATTGACTGCTATTCAATCAAAACGCAAAAGTACCGTAGACGTGAAGCTCAAATTGACACACATGTGCATTAGGCCTGGCGCAAATGGGCGCTTAAGCTCAAGCAAAAGCGCGAACAAAAACCGTTAGATGGGTGCTGGGGACCTCCTTTTTTTTGAAAGTGCACAGTGTTCAAGCTTAAAAATCAAAACATTTGGATCCGGAAATTACGCCTCAAAACTAAGCACAAAGCCCAATCATGAAGCGTAAGCGCAAGCACAAGCACCCATTTTCACTGGGCCTAATGTTATATACCGTATTGATGCCCATGAAATAAAGTCCAAAAAGTGTTAAAAAGCATGACACTTTAATGTGCTGTCATCTTGTCAGCCATTACAACATAAGAGTACAATAAAATGCCACTAGATGGCAATAGCAGCAAAAACAAATTACAGAAGCCTGTAGGTAACATTCACTAATACAAGTTCTAACCACAGAAGCCTTCTGATACTGAATAACAACCAAAGTTAAATGCACAAATTGTAACAATTCTTCCGTGCCGTGACTGAACAGATTGTGCCAAGAGGATGCCTTGCATAACACAACAGTAATATTGCATTTAGATCAGGCCTAGAACGTGTCATTTCACTTACTTGTTAGATCAAGTCCAAAATGGCATAATAAGATAAAAAACGGGTCGACCAATCAATCATACAGTACCTCTTCCCCAACTTTAATTCACACTTTTTCCAACCCAACATCATAATACATCACTTTATTAAACCCTCCAGTTTCACTTGTTAACGTCAAACTACCTCACAAGTTGGGTTTTATTGGGAAATTACTTAGATACGTATTTATATATATAATTTTATATGTGAGCTTAACTTTTTAAAGAAACCCATCATCGGGTTAGATGATGAGCTTCGAGCGGTAGATGGGACCATCGATGTCAGTAGGAAATTTTTAAAATTAAATTTAAGGGGGAGAAAAATAGAAATTTTGACATCCACTTTTTCTCACCCGCGTGTAATTTGACGGATAAAACCCGAGAATGGAAGTCGTTGCTCCGAGGGATTTTTGTTAGTTGGGAGAGAGGGGGTGGGCCATGAAATTTCTTGGTTCTTGGGTTTTTATAACTGGTAAATATGTTTGAAATGTCAAATCCCTATTCAGATGCAATGCCATGATGTACTGACAAAAGCAATGCCGTTTCTGCAACGTTCGTGCCGGGTTTGATGTTTTTTAAAAGACACTTCCGGTAGGATTATGGCCTTGAAAGTTTGAGTTGACTTACTTCCTCATGCATGGAAGAGAATCTCGAATTGTTAAAGTTGTAATGCAACCGGAAGTGTCCTTAAAATACACTCTAAAATGGGTTTCGGTGAATGAAAAACAAAAATTATCTTTCGTTCAGGCTATTTTTTTGTGGTTTTTAAAGATACTTCCGGTTGGAACTTAGTTCATCACACGTAAAAGAAAATCTCAAAATGTCGAACTACTTATGCAGCCGGAAATGACCTTTCAAAGAGCTTCATTCTTAACAAGGGATGGTTCGTTGCAGTTAAAAAAATTCACCACCAGGGTAGGGCTAGTGGGCTAAGAGTGCAAGTTCTTTTTGCGTGTTTTATGGCATTAAGACATACTGTAAGTGATAAAATGTAACAACAGTAAAGACGGCTACTCATATTCTGATGCTATAAGACCAATAGTAAGAAAAAGTGGATATGTAAACTATTACAGTATTTGTAAATTTAAGCAAAATTGCCTCTCAACAAGTTCAGTCTTTCAGTCTAAAAACTTTGCATTTCTGAGAATTATTTTCTCCTTTAACTGATTTATAATAACTGAAGTATAATCCATGACTAAAAACAACACCTGCTGAATCAAAAACACATGTGTAGCCCTGTAATAGCTGACACAGTACTCTTAGCACACTAGCGCCACATGCCACAATGATAGACGACAACATTAACGACCCTTCCCGAATTCCTGATGCGTCGTCGATGCTTTCCCCATTTTAATTTTTCAGCCAGTGACTACTATACGTACAAAAAATATGTAAACTTCAACAAAGTTGTCAGAGCTCCTAAGGACTGTACAATATCATTATCGCACATGTGACAGTGCATTTTCCACTTCTGTTCAAACCAACCACCCAGCAAATTAGGAACACCCTAAAACTCATGTAGAAAACAAAAACCGAACTAAATTAACTACGATGATCCCAAAACCCATCCCTTGATTTACATCCCCTAAACCCATCTGTTAAAGAACAACTTGTATCAACACAAACAATACATATCAACTACACCAAAGAGCAACAATAATAATGAACAAAGGCTGGAGCGATCAATATTGGGTTCCCAAAGTTTAGGTGCATAGATTTAGGCACGCAAAAATTTACCTGAGCAAAATGGAAGTTAAAATCAGGTGATCATGCAAAGGTGCGCCTTTGCTTGGGTAGCACTAAAAGTTGATGAGTTTTGAACGGTATCGAAAGTGTTCCGACCGGCGGAATATTTTAATTTCAATATTTCGAATCATTACTGTACAAAACCTTTATTTAAAGTTATATAAAGTTAAGACTAAATCCAACACACATAAGTACGGATAACCAGGAGTAAATTAAATTCTGGTAATGCAACATACGAACCGGTAGATCGAGTGGGCAATGTCAACATTCGTGGGTGGTACTGCGCATGCCTTAGCAAACTGAGTTTGATTATCAAAATTGGCATAGAAATAGGTAGTAAAGAGAAGAGCCAAAATCAGGTGCCTAAAATTGGCACGAATATTCTTCATATTTGCTCAGGCCTAAGGTAAAACAATAGTAAACTTATTACAATATACCCAAGATCATCCAACAAATACAACCCCAAACCATCCATCGCACGATTCCTTTCATCCCCATTCCCCCTTTTCCCAGCCTCCCAGTGAAATTACCAACAGAATAAATCCAGTGTATGCATATAAATAACAAACATAGTTGAAGGCATCATATTTTATACATGCTCCGTGTGGTGGGCCGCTTAAAAGCTGCACTAAGCCTCATGTGTCACTGTGGCTGCGAAGCAAAAGCCGCAAAGGAGAAAGTCCCCCTCAACCCATACAAAAATATATATATCCAAGTGCGAAAACGCCATATCTAATCCTCTCAAAGCCTTCCAACTTCTTCAATAAGAGTTAACTTCACTAATGCTCAATAAATTACACTTTACAAAAATATAAAATAGAAAAAAAAGAAGCAATTTTTTCCTTCGGCTTTTTCTTCGTTAGAAGATAAATGCACCGGAGATTCGTGGTTGCTTCGGTGGAAAATAAGCCGAGGATAAGCCATATTACGGTTCAGTTGGCGCTTGTCAAAAGTTGACATCCCTTGTGACAGGTAATTAACAAACATGGCCCTAAGATTTGGGTAAAAAAAAAATAAATAGAGTAAATAAATTTTAACTAAAGGGAAGAGGAATAAAAATGTGAAGTTGTTATACTGCGGGGAAAATTAAAAGTGATCATGGGAATTAAATTGAATTAGAAAAATAAAAGTATAAAAAATTGGGTGGATGAAGAAGAAGAGGAGGAAGAAAAAAAGTGTAAAAACAATGTCACGTATTTCTGGAAAGTTAATTCCAAGTTTACTCTGTGTGTAGAATGAATTGGGCCTGGGAGAAAAGTCGCCACAAATTTAATGGAAGTAAATTAAGATTTTTCCTTTTGAAAAATAAATGGGAGAGGAGAGGGAAAAAAATGTAAATAAATTAATTCACTGTCTGCCACAGCTGTTGGGGAATAACAGCATAAATGGCTTTGATGTTTTGCAGGAAAGACAACATCTGCACGTTCTTTACACACGAAATAAATTCCCAAATGGTTTTTTTTTTCCATTAATTTTTTTGGATGAGGAAAAATTAGGGTGGGAGTTTAATCGAATAACCAACCGATTAATCGAATAAAGTCTTAACCGATTAAAATTTCACTTGATCGATTGATTGATTAACATCTCAGAGTAAAAAGAGTTGGCACATAGAGACCCTTTACAAAATTATAGTTAGTTATAGTTATAACCTGCTACTGTATGTTGGCTTTATAACTTTATAATCCGAGCTTCCTTGCACTATTTATAACTATAAGCGTCACCATTGTTTGTGCATGGGGGGTTTCCTTTATAAAGTCATTGTTATAACCTGTAACACTATTAACATAGTTGTAATAAAGGATGTGGCAACTCCATGGTGTTTGTTAGGGTGCACACTCAGCAACGAGATTTAAATGAGATTTTGCATGACGACGCCAAATTTGCCCCTTTTCATATATGTTAGGTGAATTTTAGAGTCGTGACAACAGGTAGAATTGTTTTTTACATCTTAATGCAAAAATACAACAAATAATAATTGTTTACTCACCTAACGTTTGTTTACATTGAAAATAGGGAAATGTGGAGGCCACACAACACCATCTGGTGTTGGAAGTGAGCAGAAAATTGCCTGAGCGTGTTCCCTGATAAACACCAAAGAGTTGCCACTTCCTTTATTACAACTCCATGCTTTTAATCATCAATTAGGATACTGTTACACCAAATCCACATCAGAGTTGACAACAGAATAAATAACTAACAATAACACTTTAACACAATATTTTATTACGACTTGTAACATTATTGCCATCTAGTAACATGATTTAACATCCAACAATTAAAAATCGGTTAACCGATAGATTTATCGATCGATTAAAACATCGTGATTAATCGACTAAAATTTTAATCGAGTCCCAGCCCCAGTATTAACCCTGGTTGATTGAAACTCAACCGTTTCTTTTAATTTCTCACACCAAATCCAAGCAATTTCCCCGCAATCGTTTCACTTTTGACACGTTACAAGGCACGAAACTCTTCTTCATTAATTCTTATCAGGCATTATCGCAAAGCAGTCGGGATTAAATCCACATTTGCAGCCCCTGGAAAGATCAGAACCCTTCCATCTCCTTCACCTCAAATCATTCACTGACAAGAACTAAGGCAATATTAATCTCGCAAATTGCACCTTTTCAAATCAATCCCGCATTAAAGTCAACATTTCCTTCATAAATTCATAATTTATTCTCCCCTTTCCAACTCCATGCATCTTTCAGGCAGACTCCGGTAAGGTTTTTATCGTCTGAGTTGGCCTCGAAAGCCTCATTTGCTGTATGAGCACTATTTTCTTGTAGCGCTGACATTTGTTCTACCTGTTTTTCTGCCATAACAGAACTTTGTCTTTAATCTGACATTTCTTCTACCAAGAATTGATAAGAAAAAAATGATCAACGCTAACACTTCTAACTGTACCATGTTTGACAGTTGGTCAGCGACGCCTGGTGTCGATTATTTGCCATAAAATTTCAGTTCGGAGAGTATCAAGTTTAGTCTACTAGATGGCGATGCGTTCGGTGTCAAAATGACGTCATCAGAAATGATAAATCCTGAATCTTAAGCAATCAATCTAATTTGCATTTAGTACGGTAGGCCAAACTTAAAACTGTCCGAATTGTTGATTATAGCATGAATAATCGACACTAGATGGTGTTGACCAGACTTCAAACAATGGGTGTGTTCAATTACTTTTTTGATGACGGTCATCAAAATCCATTTTTTGTAACCGGGGGGAATCGAAGAGTAATTAAACGCACCAATTGTTCCAAGGCATGTGAGAGTTGATCGTTTCTCTTCTTATGCGTTATTTGTTCTACTTGTTCTTCAGCGAGAACTGAACTGAGTCTTTAAAAAAATCTTTTGTCCTTGTTTCTTCTAGATGCTGCGCCTGTTTTTGTGTATACTTTTCCTGTGGAAACGCATCAAGCGAATCATTTCCTGGCCATCAAGTGTATAGCATCGGGTAACCCGTTGCCCAGTGTCACTTGGACGTTGGATGGTGGGAACATCACTGAGAACAAGAGAGTCGTCTTGGGTTCCACGACTAGGGGACTGGGGGGAAGTGGTCAGTTACATCAATATAAGCAAGACCAGGGTGGAAGATGGAGGTGAATACTCGTGTGTTGCTGTGAATTCAATAGGAAGGGAGGAATATACGGCCAGACTCAGCATTTACGGTGAGTAGAAGTCGATGTTTGTGAAGCTAATAGGTATGCATTTGTTAGCTGATTCTTTAAAAAAAAATAAATGAGGTAAAAAGTACACTCACTGTAACCTGTCACATCATAAAAGTAGGTCAGCTTAAGTTAGGACTTAGCCCACTTTAAGGGGTGAGGCAGTAAAGGGCATTCTTGGATGGATTCCCCAACTGGCCCGTTTCGCCGAAGGTAGTCGATACGGAATATCGTCGATTTTATCGAAACGATACAACATTGAATAGAAATCTGAAAGTTACATTTTTTCTTGTTTTGGGGGCTGTGCCGTCTCCCAATCCCTCCCCCAAGGAATTCAATAGTTGGTGGCGAAATTTGTATCTTTTCGATAAAATCAAATGTTAGTCGATTCTTGACTTTAGAGCGAAACGTGATACTTGTATGTGTATATCATCCTTCTAGGAGCGTCATTTGGACTGGATGTCCAAAGGGATGCGACAGGATACATTGTGCCTACTTTAGAATATGCTATTTATGAGCTACATGAGCCAAACATTTGCAAATCTGCGAATTTTATTTCATGCATCATCTATATGCGCATTTGAATTTATAATCATTAGTTACGTATATGCTATAAGTTATAAATTTATAACTTTATATATAATTGATCGTGCGATATTTAATTTATCCCTCATCTGCCATGGTTTCGGCCAAACCATCACACCTTTTATGGCGATCCGTCGTTTACGAGCTGCCGTACCAATGAATATTTTATTTTTTTTTAAATTTAGTCCAGAGCCGTTTAAACTTCCAAATGATTGATTGTAAAGTAAAAAAAAGTATTTTGCACTTTAATTTAAAGATGGGTATAGATTTACTTGCCAAGCTTGGTTAAAAGTCAGATAGTAGTGGGTAGTGGGTAGTGCATGAAACAACTGAATGCCCACTGTGTGCTAGCAGTTGAAATTGTAAGTAGTTTCATGTTTTGCCACTAGATGAAACACCTGTCATCAAAAAATGATATCATTCAACTTACTACATTCCTGTCATTTATTCCCTGCTTCAGTCCTGAGAACAAGGCTATATTATCATTTGTTGATGTCAGGTGTTTCACCTAGTAGCAAACATCTATTCACGATTTCAATTGCCTGCATGGAGTGTACTATCCAGTCTTTTTACACGATTGTACGTTATAAACATGTTACAAGTGCACCAAATTTGACTGCAAACTAATAGGAATTTAATCCAATCTTTTTACACGACTGTACATTATAAACAAGTTACAAGTGAACCAAATTTGACTGCAAACAAATAGGCATTTTTCAAAACAAATTTTAAGTTGACATACCTTTAAAACTTAAAATCACGCAACTTAACCTCATAAAGTTATAAACTTATGAGCGTACTGAGCGAGCAATGCTGATCATTATCACTATGGAAACTGTAATCAAATTGATTCTGTTTAACTTCTAAACTATAGCTAATTTTGAGCCTAAACAACTTTTAAAATTACAAATTTAATATTTAAACTCACTGTCAGTGGGGACCGTTTTCTTGACTTCATCCTTTCGTAGATGTCATGCTACACACTACCGATCTATCTTTTTAAAATTGGCATCCATCGCTCAAGTCGAATATGCTTGAACATGCAAATTGTGTCTTATAAATACTAAAAGTGATTTAAAGATTAATTAAATACAAGTTATAAGTTATAAATCTATTAATTCAGCTTCCGCAAAATCCTTATTATTTGTGATAACAAACTTCATGTAATCAAAAAACATTTCACCTCCAAAACTAGTGAGCTGAGATATACTACTCATGAGCTACATCCATAACCATCCGACTCGATTTAACAGCAAAGTTAACATTAAATATTTCTTCCATAACCGACGAGTATTGTAGAAAACTTCGGATTTTAATATTTTGTCATGTCTAGAACCTTGCACACGCCCCTTAGCCACCCAGGTACTTTCTTTACGTTTTTTTTTTATTTTCCTCGGTGAAATCTGCATGTAAATTTAGAAATTTAAATAATAATTTGGCACGTCAGAATATGACATGCTCTTCCGCAGGTGATGTGTTTGACAACCACCGAAATAAAATAATGAATTTTTAATATCGCATCTCTTTACTTTTTTTTTCGAGTTTAGTAGGGGGCGGAGGGGGGGGGGGGGCAGGTAGGAGGTATTATGAAGGAAGTTGAAAATTCAGTGCCAGAAGGAGAATGGATAAAAATAAAGCTGGCATTCTGTAATTTCATTTGTGCAGTTACAAGGAGTTGGGAATTTCCTTCGATTGAAACGAGGGTATACGGTGCAATTGTGTTTGCCTGTGAGGCAGAACGAATCGAGATTTCACGTTAATTGTGGTGAATTCAGCAATTGGGTTTTAACAGGTAGTCCAATAAAACACTAGGAGTGACCATGCATTGCTCCAATTTGGGGGAAAGGAAATGAATCACTTCCGGTTGAGTTTCCAAGGCACCGTTCAAGGAAGGGAATGTAGGAGATGGGGGAATTTTAAGGCTGCGCTGTGACAGTTTTTGTATGGGCTGCTATTGCAGGCCCGATTGTAGGCAACTGTCCGATATGAAGGTTAGCTGGAGTATGCAATGGTACCGTAGTAGAAAGAAAGGAAAGGAAACAACTAGCCATTTTAAGCGGGTCATGTGATGCATATAAAGATTCCCGACCAAAACTTTGTCACTAGATGGTGCTGCACTCTGTAGGCTCAATTGAATGGCTGGCTAATAAAAATAAATGTGTTTAAAGCCATGTTTGATGTTTACTTTAATCAAAAAATTGAAAGAAAAAATAGATCGGGGGCAGTCATTTTGGATCCGGAACTCGAGAAGAACTCGATCGGAACGATGATGTCAAAAATGTGCAGAAAATATTAATAATTTCTTATACGAGTTTGTGTTATCGTAGGCCTTCAGAGCTTAGCGCCATCTAGTGGCAAAATCCTAAAGGAGAATCAAAATAGGCCTTGCTAATGGGACAGGTGTTTCCCTAAAACCCTAAAACACTTTCTTTGTAGAATTTTTGGCACTGGTTTACAAAATCAGTAGCAGAAGTATGTAGAAGTATGGGGTTTGTCTTTCTTCCGATTAAAGCCCAGAGACATGGTCCTTCTGTTTATATTATCAGTGAGGGTTAAATGATCTTTCTTCCAATTCTTCAGAAAGGTGGAAGAAGAGGAACAAAACTTCCAAGCCAAACCTCTATGTGGTTTCCCCTATCAGTATACTAACTATGTCATCATCTCAGGAATTGCTTCCGTGCAAACTGAAACGACCATCCTGCAAATGAAATCCGAAATTCACAAAAACTTGTCGACAGCTTGAAGAATCAATTAAAAACC
>JAQFZO010002971.1:0-10860 GCA_034695885.1 Geophilus flavus | reverse complement strand
CAAAGACTTAGATTTTACACAGTCATCCCTCTTGAGGACGATTTCGTGAATTCACGCGTCGATGAGTCCAGAAATTGCCGGAACGGAACGAGAAAATGAGTGTTTTTTGAGATGTCACGTGACAATCGTAAATTTCATCAAAGTACACATCTGATGTAACCAAACTTTATTCAAACAAATAAAAAAAAAATAATTTTCTCACTTCCGGTCACTCAATTGTCATTGACGGTTGTCGGGATTTCGTGGAAATACTCATATCTACTGATATATGAATTAAAAAAATCTGATTTTCTCACTTCCGGTCACGATATCAGTGAGTAGTGACCACTTGTTGATTGACGTGCGATGCAAACGGGCGGTTTTTCCTCATCTCTGCGAATCCGTCGGCCTTCGTCGGTAGAATTCGGTAAATTTCAACGAAGACGAAGAAGCATCAGCAGCAGTCCGTGTCGAGGAAAGGTAATTTCCTTCGTGAAATGAGACGATGACTAACGATAAACATGGTTGTTGTGTCACCGTGAACGAGTGACGTGAAACTAATGATTAAAATCCGTGTTTATTCTTCGCCATCTTTGTTTTTTTTATTTGCTGATTGTTGGGGAGTTATCTGCGTTGATAAGTTTTGTGCGGGACTTTAATCGGCGGGTGGCTTTTTATTTTTTTATTAGGTTTTTATCACGTCGGGAGTGAGGTTTGGTTTTTTTTTTATTGTGGGGAGTTTAGTTGAGTTTGGAGGATGAAGTTTTATGTTGAGTTGTGCGATTGTAAAATTTGTTCAAAGGATTGTGGATATATTGCGTTGGAAAATAGGAGTCAATGGACGGATTTTGCTGTAAGTTTTTTGCGTTTTTAAGGGTTTTTAAAGGGGGATTTGAGGAAAATGCAGTGTCATGGGGGTTTTTGGAGGTGGAAATGTCGATTTTGTTGGTTTTTGGAGGAAAATTTGATGATTTTTAGTGTTTTTTGTAGATTTTTATGGGTTTTTGGAGGAAATTTTGATGTTTTTTGATGATTTTTTTGGTTTAGGGGTGGAAAAGTTTATTTTCTTTGGTTTTTGTTGGTTTTTGGATGGAATTTTGATGATTTTCTTGTTTTTTTGTGCCTTTTATGAAGAATAATCTGTTTTTCATTCATTTTGATGGTCATGTGAATCGATTCAATGGTCGGGAAGTAAATTTTTCCATTTCTTTGGGCTTTGAATCGAATTGAATAGAAAAAAATTCCTTATTTTTTTTAAATGATATTTTTTTAAGTGTTTGATAATGATAAGAGTTTTTCCGTGAATTCTTTCTAGTGTCAGTGATCTTTGTTTTCCGACTTTTCTCCATATTTCGCATCAATTTTTTTTTTTGTTTTTCCCATTTCTGGGGAAATTTTGGTTTTTTTTTTTTTTAATTTTTGGTTTTAAGTTTTGAGTTTGGAAAAGTGAATGTGAAATATTTTTTAAAATTGTGACATAACTTTCGTGGAAAAATTGATCGTCCGTGCGCGATTGATAATTTTTTTTGATTAAATGATTGTCGATAAGAAAAAAAATTAATTTGATAAACATCGACCAGAACAATTGATTTTTTTGATTATTTTTTGATTTTATCAGTTATTAAACCTCAGTTTTTAATATTTTGGTGCGAATTTTTGGTAAATATTTATTTATTTTGATTTTTTTTGTTTTTTTTTTTTGTATTTTTTAGCAGCCAACATGGCGGTATTGGGGCGAGGAAAAAGTGGATGGAGCAGTTTTCAATGTTTATTTGAAGAAAGTTCGGTATTTTAATCCAAGCAAGAGTGCGAGCAGTGTAAGACTTTTTTTTAATTTTTTTTTGTTTGAATATTTTCATTAATTTTTTTTTTGTGTTTTAGGATTCTGACGATGAGATTTCACATTTGGAGTGGGAGACTGTGAGAGTTCGGGTGATTAAAGCAGGAAGATTGGAGAAGTTGATCGAAGCTTTGATCAACTTTGATACCGGGGAATTGGATTCTACTTATTTCAATATTTTCCTCGCAACTTACAGATCGTTTGCGAACACTAGTCAAGTGTTATCGCTCATTTTAGAAAAGTATTCAATTTGTTTTTACATCTTTTTCTAAATTAATTTTTTGATTTTTTGTGATTTTTACACTAATTTTTCCACTGATTTTCAATTTATTTTGATTTTTTTTTACTGATTTTTTATTTTTACACTAACTTTTCAACTCATTTCATTTATTTTGATTATTTTTTTACTAATTTTACAATTTATTTTGATTTTTACACTAATTTTTCAATTTATTTTGATTTTTTAACTGATTTTTAATTTTTTGACTAATTTTTTGACTAATTTTTCTATTTATTTACTGATTCTTTAATTTATTTTGCTTTTTTCACTGATTTTTCATTTTTTTCCACTCATTTTTCAATTTATTTTTATCACTCGACTAATTTTTCATTAATTTTCCCCAAATTCTCATTCCAGATACAAGAAAATGAAGGATAATCAATCGCAAACAAAAGATCCATTAACGGATCAAACCAGAAAGTGAGTAAAATATATAAAACACGGGTGGAGTCGCATGACACACTTTTCTATTCTTCCACACATTTGCGTGGGCAAACCAGTTTTAATAAACATTTCACCGTTATTCATTCATACCTATTTTCGTACTTTCAGATCGTTGAAACTCGCCTTGACCATATGGCTGGACACGTCACCGGAAGATTTTCGCGAACCGCCCAAATACACTTTGTTACATCAGTTGATGGATTTTGTTGAAAAATACATGCCGGATAACGAATTACAACTACGAGCGAAACATCGTTTGGATAAATTTCTTAAAGAAGATCTTTTTCGAGAATCAACTTATTTCGATACCAAAGATGAAATCACGTTGTCGGCGAGTGTTTTCGCTAACGGGGACGACGAGGAGAACCATAACTTTTTGCACATTCCCAATATGCATTTCGCAGAGCAACTTACTCATTTGGATTCCGTGCGTTGTTTTTTTTTTTTTTGTGGAATTTTTGATTTTTTATGAGATTTTGAATGATTTTTGGTTTTTTTTTAAGATTTAAAATTATTTAAAATCTTATAAAGTCCTAAAAGGGTTATGGGAATTTGAAATCTCTGATTTTCAACAAGATTTTGATTTTAAAGATTTAAAAATCATTAAAAAATCAACATAAATCTAAGGATTTATGTAAAAAAATTTTTACAAAATTCCATAAATTCTGAAATCTTGATTTTCTATAAGATTTTGAAAGATTTATGAGGTTTTAAATGGTTTAAAAGTCATTTGTAAAATCATTTAAAACCCTATAAATTCCTTAAAGGATTTTTGAGATTTTAGAATCTCTGATTTTCTTTAAGATTTTTAAAGTTTTATGGGATTTTAAAAAAATTTAGGAACCATTTAAAATCCCATAAATTCTTACAGATCTAATAAAAATCTTTCAAAATACAATGAATTCTTAAAAAATTTTCAAAATCTTATAAATCCTGTGGGATTTTAAGATTTTGAGATTTTTTTGAGACTTAGGAAATTTTTATAATTATAGAAATTCTCAAAAAAATTTTATAATTATAGAAGTCAAAAAATTCTCAACATTCTCAGAAGATTTGAGAATTTTAAGGATTTATGGGATTTTAAAAAGATTTTCTTGGCTTTTGGATGTTTATTTTTAAGAAGTATAAGATTTTAAAAGATTTTTTGTTTTTTAGATTTAAAATCTTTTAAAATCCTATAAATCTCTAAAAGGATTATGGGAATTTGAAATCTCTGATTTTTCCTTAAGATTTTGAAGGTGTTTTTTTTTTGTGATTTTTAAAGATTTATCAGATTTTAAATATTTATAGGGTTTTCAATTTGATTAAGGTTTTGATTTAAAATCCTATAAATTCTTATAAATCTTATAAAAAAAATTATTTGAAATTCGATAAACACCTAAAAAAATTTTGGTTTTCCATACGATTTTGAACGATTTTTGGGATTATTAAGAATTTATGAGATTTTTGGGATTATTAAGAATTTATGAGATTTTTAAGGATTTTTAAATGTTGAAAAATCAGTTAAAATTCCCTAAATCCTTATAGATGTAAAAAAAAAATCTTTCAAAATTCCATAAAAATTTTTAGGGATTTATGGGATTTTAAAACCTGATTTTCTATAAGATTTTGAGACTTTTAAAGATTTACGAGATTTTAAAAGATTTTCAGGAATTTTAGAATCTCTGATTTTCTATAATCATAGAAATTCTCAAAAAAATTCTCAAAAAAATGTGAAAGATTCTTAAAAATCTTTCAAAATCTCATAAGATTTGAGGATTTTAAAAAATGTTTTTAGAGATTTTAAAATGATTTTCAAGGATTTTACAGATTTTTTTTTAAGGATACGGTATATGAGATTTTTAGACTTTGAAAGATTTTTTGGGATTTATAGGATTTCTAAATATTTTTCAGGGATTTTAAAAGTTTTTTTTGAGGGATTTCTTGGATTTTGAATGATTTTGAAGGATTTTCGATGAGATTTTTTTAAATTAATTTAATTTAATTTTCTTTCTTTAGGAACTGTTTAAAAAAGTGATTCCACATCATTGTTTGGGTTCGATTTGGTCACGAAGAGATAAAAACAGAAGATCGGAGACGTCGACGGTTGTGGCGACGGTGGAACAATTTAATGCCGTGTCATTTCGAGTGATTTCGACGATTCTAATGGCGCCGGACATGAAACCGGCGGCGAGGGCCAAGTTCATCAGTAAATGGATCGACATCGCGCAGGAGTTGAGGATGTTGAAGAATTTTTCGTCTTTGAAGGCGATCATATCCGGACTTCAGTGTAATCCCATTTATAGACTCAAGAAAGTTTGGTTGTCGGTCCAAAGGTGAATTTTTTTGGATTTTTTAAATTTTGAGTGAAAGATTTGAGGAATTTTTGAGTTTTTTTTTTGCTTTTTGGTTAACATTTTTAGTTTTATAAATTATTTGTGAAAATTTTGAATTTATTAATTTTTTATTGAAAATTTTGAATTTATTTTTTAAAATATTGAATTTTTTAAATTTTGAATAGTTTGAAATTTTAATGAAAAGCATAAATTCTTTGAATTTCTAAGCGAAAATTATAAATTTTTTGAATTTTTGAACTAATTTTAATTGAAAAATTTGTTGAATATTTACATTTTTCTATTTTTTAAGAACTATTTTGAATTTTTAGTGAACATTTTCAATTTTTTGAATTTTTGTTGAAAAATTTGTGGAATTTTAGAATTTGTCTATTTATTTAGGGAAACTTGAATTTTTGAATTTTTCTTTTTTTTTTTTTTTCTCAGGGAAAATTTTGAATTTTTTGAATTTTTATATGAAAATTTTGAGTTTTTTCTATTTTTAAGTGAAACTTTTGTGAGTTTTAACGATTTTTCTGTATCTTTCACTTTCAGGGAAAAAGCGGAGATTTTCGAAGAATTGGCTCGAATATTCAGCGAAGACAACAACCAAAGCACGGCGAGGGAATTACTGATGAAAGAAGGAACGGCCAAAGTTGCCGAAACCGTCGGACTAAACGATCGCCACATGCAGAAAATCATTCAAAAACAACTTTCAAATTCCACAGTAAAAAAAAAAATTTTTTTTTCATTAATTAACATAAAATTTATACAAATTTTCAATTTTTTTTTTCAGTCAATCATTCGAGGAACCGTTCCATATTTGGGCACGTTTTTGACCGATTTGACGATGATCGACACTGCCATTCCAGACACGATGAACGACGGTTTGATCAATTTCGACAAACGGAGAAAAGAATTTGAAGTTTTGGCTCAGATCAAATTATTACAATCGTCGGCCAACAGTTACACGTTCAAATGCGACGAAAAGTTTCAACGTTGGTTCGAGAATTTACCCATTTTAGACGATAAAGAAAGTTACGAACTGTCGTATCACATCGAACCGCACGGAGTGACAGTTTTGCCGAAAGATAAGAAGAATGGAAGATTATTGTTGGGGCATAGGAAGACAGATTCGATTGCGTCAACGTCGTCATCGTCGAGTAGTCAATTTTTCGATCAAATCAGCGATATCAGTCTGCCGAGTTCTCCCAACGAATTGTCGTCTCTCGAGAGAAAAGTGAATTTTACATTTTGAATTTTTTTTTCCTATTTTTGAAAAAAATCTCAAAAATTAAAAAAATTCCACGTAAATTCAAAATATTTTGAAATATTGAATATTTTTGTATTATTTGTATAATTTTTGTATTTTTGGGATGTTTTTGAATTTTTTTGAATTTATTTGAATTTTCTGAATGTTTTTGCATGTTTTTTTTTTTATTTTACTTTTAATTTTTATGGATTTTATGGAGTTTTTTGAATTTTTTTGTGTTTTTTTTCACTATTTTTGAAAAAATATCCCAAAAATTTCAAAAAATTCCAAGTAAATTCAAAATAATTCAAATAGTTCAAAACAATCTAAACCGTTTGTTGAATTATTTGAATTTTTTTTGTTTTTGTTATGTTTTTGAATATATTTGAATTTTTTTTCACGTTTTTTTGAAATTGTTTGGATTTTTTAAAATTTATTTACGGTTTTCGAAAACTTTTGCATTTTTTTGAATTTATTTAAATTTTCTGGATTTTTTAAATTTTTTTTTTAATTTTTTGTATTTTAATTTATAAATTTTAAAAAATCCAAATAAATTAAAAAAACTCAAATAATTCAAAAAAATCTATTTTTTTTAATTATTTGAATTTTTTTCGGATTTTTTTGAATTTTTTAAAAATTTATTCGGATTTTTTTAATTGTTTTTAATATTTTTTTCAAAAATTAATTTTTCAGATGTCGACATCATCGTCTAGTTCGTCTTTACCGTCTTTGGACGTTTCGATAGCGAGTTCTACGGGATCGACGCAAACGTCGCCGTACAAAACACCCGAATTTTACATAATCAAAGTCAGCGTCGAGGTTCCGGGACAACGAGAGGTCAATGGAATCATCATGTACAAAAGCATAATGGTGATGATTTATTTAAATTTAACAAAAAAAAAAAATTTTACATTTTTTTTTCAATTTATTTAGTTGAGTAATAGCGATCGAACGCCGGCCGTCATCAGAAACGCAATGATGAAACATTGCTTGGAAGGAAATCCCGATGATTACGTTTTGGCACAGTTGTTACCCGATGGCGGTAATTAATAAATTTGAATATTTCATGACACGTGACTCACGCCAGCCGACAAATATCGAATTCTCACTAAATTTCGCCAATTTTTCCAATTTTCTATTCGATTTTTAACAGTTTTTGTAGTTTTTTGTCCATTTCCATGCGGTTTAAATCGATTTTCGTCGATTTTTATCCGATTTTAATCGATTTACGTAGAAAAAGTGTAAAAATGGAAGAGATTCGTGTGTGGTTGGCGATAGTCAAGTGTTTTATCGATGGAATTTTAACATTATCACACATTTTATCTACAGAAATGGTTTTACCGAGTTACGCAAACGTTTACTACGCCATCAACACAGCTCACGACTTAAATTTCGTTCTTCGAATGAAACGAGAAGGTGACAACGGCGAAGGAGGAAAAACAAAGACTAAACCGTCCAAAACGAAGAAAAAACTTTTATCGGTCACCATTTGATGATAAAATAATATCACCGAGCAACTGGTTTGCTACGAATTTCAATTTTGTACATATCTGTATTTTTTTTCCTTCTCCCGGATTATTATTTTTTTCTTTTGTTTTTTTGATCTCTACTTTTAATTCACAAAATAACAACAAATTATTCGATTTTTGTCCTTAAAGGTTACAATTATTTATTAAAAATGAAGTAAAAATACTCTAAAATGATGATGTGAATTTAATCATGCAATATTTTTATAAAAGTGTGATATACTAATTAAAAAACTAATCGATTTTGCATTTAAATTTTGGTTTAACCCTAAAAGGTTTTTTTTGTAAATATATTTTATGCGAATAAAAGTTTTTATTTTACAAATACGAGTCGCTCGTTGGCCTCGTTTATTTATCTCTTTTGGACTTTGGAATGTCGGGCAAGGTTCGATTTTTAATCACCCACATGAAATTTAATCCATTTTCACGTTACTTTGCCACCAACGAAATGTCGGACGATTTTTCAAAAGTGAGTTTTTTATTTTTTTTAGGCCTAAATGTGATTTTTGTTGTTTTTAAATTTTTTTTATAGTTTTGGAACGACGGGTATTTGGTAATTGAGAATTTTTTGGATGGCGCCGACGTGAAGAAATTGAAGGACGAATGTTACGAATTGGTCGAGAAAATGGATCCGAAGGAACACAGATCAGTTTTCAGAACTGGAGACAAACAAGTACTGTATTTGATTTTTTATTATTAATATTTGGATATTTTTTTGGATAATTACAAATTTTAGGTGAGTGATGAATATTTTATGACCAGTGGGGATAAAATCCGGTATTTTTTTGAGGAAAAAGCACTCTCAGATGCAGGTATTATGATTTTTCAGGTTTTTATTATGTTTTTTAATCGATTATTTGTTGTTTTAGGCGACCTAGTTGTCCATAAAAAACAGGCTTTGAATAAAGTTGGTCATGGTAAATCCTAAGATGTAGTATTAAACTTTTAATAAAATTAATAAAATATTAATCGATGTTTTATTACAATTTTTAACAGCTTTGCATTGGTTAAATCCGGAATTTAAGAGAATTACTTTCAGTAATAAAGTCAAGGTGAGTTTAGTCAAGATTTTTGTTATTTTTAAGGAAATTAATAATAAATTTTCAGGATGTGGCGAAAAAACTCGATTTGGTGCATCCGAAAGTTGCCATGAGCATGTATATTTTTAAACCTTCCAAAGTCGCCGGTGAAGGTAAAATATAAATTCATCAAACAATATCATAGAAATATTTTCCGTATTTTGTTTTTCTATTTTTTAGTTCCGCCGCATCAAGATGCGAGTTACTTGTACACGACGCCGCAAAAATGTTTCGGTTTTTGGATCGCGCTGGAAGACGCTACGACCGAAAACGGTTGTCTGTGGTTCATTCCCGGATCTCACAAGGGTGAATTACTTCGTCGGATGATCAGAAATCCCGATCCGGACGGTCCCGATACGATTTACACGTCACCGGATCCAATTGTCGACAATTCCAAATTTGTTCCGGTGCCGGTGAAAAAAGGTTTTTTAAAATTTGAATATTTTTTTAAATTAAAATTAACTAAATTTAATCAAACTTTACAGGATCTTTGATACTGATTCACGGTCAGGTGGTTCACAAAAGTGGGATTAATTTGACCGATAGATCACGTGACATTTACACTTTTCATCTAGTCGAATCGCACGAAACCGAATACAGTCGCGAAAATTGGTAAAAATGTTTTCTGAGTCACGAAATTTTAATTTTAATTTCGATTTTTAACATTTTCAGGCTGCAACCGACCAATTTTCTGCCTTTTCCATCTTTATACGATAATTAATTGGTTCTGAGTAATTCAGACTGTTTTTGAGACATTATTTTCTCGGCCGATTCGATGTGACGATTGGCTATGGCGATTATGTTCGATTGCGCGTTGAAAACTAAATCTTCCGATAATCCAGCTTCCTTTTGTTTCTTTGCATCTCGAATAAATTTATTCTGGATTTCCTGAATCGCGTCTTTGGTGTTCATAAACATCGTTTTCGCATTTCGAGCTAAATTCTCGCGATATTCTTTCGTCACTCTGAAAATTGATACCGGTACCGTACGGTAAATAAAAAAGAAAAATTAGTTTTTAAAAAATTATGTAATTTTTTTTAATACTTGGGAATCGTGATGAAAATGGTTGATCCGTCTAATTGTGGGTTTAATTCCATTCCTGACTCTTGGATCGCTTGGACGATCGGTTTGACCGCTTGTGGCGTCATGGCGGCGTTTATGACGAAGAGTTGAGGGGATTTTTTGAAAAGTTGCGCAATTTGGTTGAGAGGGAGTTCCTGATTTTCCAGTTTGATGGGTAACGTTTCCAATGCAGCTGAATTTATGAAAAAAGGTTTTTTATTATTTATTTAAAAAAATTTTGATTTTTTGATACCTGGTGTCGCTCTGATTGCGAGATGTTTGGTGTAATCTGATTTTAATTTTTCGACGGTTTTGGTTAAAAATTCGTTGTATGTTTTCACGTCTATGACTTCTTGTAACTCGTCCTCACTCAGTTGCACTTTTGGTTTTCCTTTTTTTCCTAAAAATAGACTTTATTGAATTTTTTAAACTGAATTTTGAGTTTTTGGTGCGTTTTACCTTTTTCCTTTTTCGGTATCTTCGAACCATAATGGCGATGAGGTGTTAGTGTGTTTTGGAAGAGAAATACGGAAGTTGCACACGTGAAATTAGTGTTTGAAGTAAAGTTTTGTATGTTATTTGCGAGTAGTAGTTTGCTTGCGAGAGAAAACATGTAGCGCGCCATTTTGGAATACGATCTTATTCCGAGAGTCAGAGTATGTGAGTGATGTCATACCGTTGAGGAATGCAAGATTCCTTGGGCAGGAATTTTGAATTTAGTTTGTGGAATTTAAAGTAATGTTTGAAGTATTTTTTTATGGAATATTGCTTTAGGAAACATAAAATTAATATAATGATAAATAAAACCAAACTCAACACGTTTTTATAGTTTAATTATAGGGTAATTAAAAATATACCTACTGATGCCAGAAGGATGTGAATTCCGATACCACTGAATAGAATTCAATCAAATTACTTCCCATACATATTTCCACAACGAGTCACATAATATGTATCTCGATGTTAAAACGAGGCGAAATTTCCATTTGATCTTTGCGCATGTCGCAAACACCTTGTGTCTGTGTTTCGCATTCGAACCCTACAATTTCGAAGGTCGAACTTACTACATTGACCACACGAAAAGAG